>CM062213.1:24485000-24630000 GCA_031216445.1 Lateolabrax maculatus | reverse complement strand
GTACGGGCAAACACGTGTCCATTTAGCATTCAAAGTCAGACTCAAGGACCCCGATTGCATTTAGCCAAAGACAGTAGCTATTATGCATGGTGTGGAAATGCAGAGGCCACAATCCCGTAAGGTATATAAGTGAGGGAGCTGGCACTGCTCCTCTGTCAGATAGCACAACTCTGTTTTAATGATGCATAGGTTCTTGGCATCCTTGGGGAGGATGTGTTTCTTGGTCACAGTCCAGAAATTTAAAGTAGTTGCTTGTGATCCCCATGATTAATTTATATACCCTAGAAAAAATACAATGGTAATAATTCTTGTGCCCAGCGGATGGTGGTCGCAGGTGTTGGAAATACCAAATGGGATGAAGCCAAGCTAATGGTGCCTGGAAGGGAAACTATCTGTCAGGGATAATCCCTAATACTGTAACACCCCGGCATAGATAATGTGCTTCCCCCGCCTCTCCCGTGATATCGAGATAGCTGTGGAGAAATGATTAAAAGAGGAGTGGATATTGACATGGATAAATGTATGCATCCAGAGTGAAGTATTGGCTGTATTAACGTTTAGAGATGATAAGCTTCCCACTCTGGAATAGCCAAACTAGGCTAAGAATAAAAGGGGGGTGGAGGGTGTCCTGTGAACTCTGGTGAGCCATGTTCCACTTCATTACACTCTGAGTAATTGGTTAAACACGTGACTACAGAAATTAACTTAAGCAGCCTTGTGAGAGGTAATTAAGCCCCCCCGTTTTTGAGAACACCATGATAAACGCGGCATTCAGAACGGCACAGGGCCCTATGAAGACATCAACCTGACACCACATTATCATGGCTCAGAGCCCCGACAGCCTGAAAACATATAGCCTCGCTCATTGTAGTAAAATAATCCTCACATTAAAGCATGTCTCATCTGTATAGGCTTCGTTTTACAGCTTTGTTTCGTCATACTATGTGCCAGACTGTAAATATCCAGAAAAGCATCCTGATCTCAGATTACAGTCCACCTTGAATCCAGTCAGCCGCAAGGGAGCGTGAGCAGTGCTGCAGTTCAGGTGGCAAGCTGTCACTCATTGTGCAAGTGCATATCACACATTGACTATGAGAAGGAGGAGAATATTGAAAGCTAGCATCCTGTCAATTCAATACAGACTTGGCAAACAGAACAGTACATGAAGTTTGGCCGGAGAAAGTGAGACGTGAGATGAATACTTTCAGTCTGAATGCTCAATGTAAGAGGATACAAATAACCTGTTTTATGTCAGCTTTTTTCTTTTATTGGGAGAGAGTCAGGTCTATAGTCAAGTTATGAGTTGTATCCTTTGCATTCTTATACGTTTATATACGTATAATATTAATATAATATTATTATTATTATAAGTGTGGCTAAATTGTCCATGTCTTTTTTTTTCAGTTTTCAGAAGGAGATGTATACACCTTGTCAGTGCTCTTTGAACAGGGCAGTTCCTTCCATAGAGCCCTTAGCTTTTACGTGCTGCACTCCTTCAGTGAAAATGCCATTACCGATGACCAATGCATCGCTGGGGCCAATACATCGGCTGATGTCCATGCCCATGTATTTTGACCGTTGGCCATGCAAACAAAAAAATGTCACTGCCACTGTTGATACGACATAAATGACAAAATACAACAATTCAATTTGATCTCTGCTCAATAAATAAATACTGGTCGTTATAATAATAATAATAATAATAATGATAAAAATAACATTGCTGAAAAGTGTGTCTACAATGATGCTCAGAACTTCAGAAGTCATTAAGGTGAAAGGTGTGGGTAAAGTCAGTGTTTATGCTGACTTGCAGTGGCTAGGACTTGGCTCCCAGCCGGCTGGCAGCTGAGAGGCCTCCGGTTGGGAGTGCCTGCCACAGTAAGTCAGGGATGTGTTTTAATTACTGTCGTCTATTTAACAAATCACCAATTATTTCAATAGTGAAATACAACTGTATTGTTTAGGCAGAATAGTTATGTTTCTGTCTTCATATTTCTTTGTACGGACTGACTAGAGACATGTATGGAGCTTCAAAGTGTTCAAAATTAAATAAAGAAATCATAATGAAATAATCACAATAATAAACGGTATGAAACATATAAATAAAACAGTAATTTGTGAAACACCTGAAAAGACAACAGAAGGAGAAAAACAGAGAGAGAGAGATGGAAAAGAGAGGAGGTATTGAGAGTCCTTGTAACAATAACCTAAAGACAAGGATTTAAATGGTCACAGTTTGGTTAGTCTGTAGCAGGAAGGATACAACGTGACACACCAGGTTTAAGGCTGCTCCTACAACACACAGATTTATGCCACAGGATGGACATTAACAAATATTGGTCTCCCTGATAAAAATGCAGATCGAGGTTGAGTCTGACTTCATCAATGGCAAACCCAAGGAGCAAGCACCGATACATAAATAAATTCATAAATAAGTATGTGATGAATCAGGGACAATTGAGATTACCTTTTCAATGTCTAAAGTGAACTAGAAATAATTTAGTTTTCGTGTCTGAAAGCAGGGGGTTGCCATCCTTTAAGGCAATATCAAATTCAAAATGTGAATCATGATGCATTACTCATTCGTCTATGTCCTTCCTTGTATCCAGCAGGTAATTATTAATATATGTGAAGCTGTGCATTGCCTAAAAAACATCATATATAGAAGGGCATCTTTAAATATGCTGAAATAATCTTCAGGCAAACAGGGCTATAGAAACCCCTGGACAAATGTTTTGTCTTTAAGCAGAGTAGGATAGATTTATCATTACAGTAAATTAAAATGGAGATTTTTCAGCTGGCAACGGTTTTAGACTTTAGACAATTCATCCTTCAATCAAATGCAGAATTTGTATATGGGCGCATTCAATCAGAGATCAAGAGATCAAGCAGACCTCGTCCGCTCGGTTTGAACACACACAACTTTGACAGAAAACTTTCAGTATGCTATATGTACAGTATTTTGAGCAAACTGAATGTTTCTGAATTATGCCTATAATCCTGCAATATTCATATATGCTATATATATATCTCATGAAAAAATGATTCAGGGTTGTAATTGCTACTTGTGCATTAGCTCCTAGGACAGACGTGTCTGTGAATATGTAGACTAAAAAATAACAGACACCTTTAAAGACATTGGCCCCAGTGTGTACCCTCCCATTACTGCTAATGCCAACACGTAGACTAAATATGATTTTTCCTTTTGTCTGGTAGCTGATGGATCTCTTCGGTGAACTGAAACTTCACTGAGCTGAAATAAAATTGTGTTTCTTAACTCACAATGACAAGTTTAATAATATCAGTCATATACTATATGGTTGATACACGCAGCATAACCCATGCAGCTTCATTAGTTTAAGTAGTCCCTCTCTCTGTAAGTTTGTGCTTGTTTCTTCCTTTCGGCCCCTGCCACTTGTGCCTGGCAATAACCCTACACAATACTGCCATCAAGCTTCTGCAGGAGTCCATCTTTGGCCTTCTTCAGCAGTTTGACTGTGGCACCGACAGCAGTAACATACAGGGGTGAAAATATAACAAACAGCAGTGTTGGGGAAGCTACTTTCAGACTGTAACTATTGAAGGTACAAGCTACAAAAACACAAAACTCACAGAAAGTATTTCAACAGACTGATGCTACTGTAAATGGCACTAAAATAGCTCACTAATCACAAATGTAACATGGTTCAGAAAGTAGCTATGTTACCTGAATGTTACTGGGAAATGTTGTTAAACTAATGTAGTGATGCTCTTCTCCAACAAGGGTTAAGAGAGAAAAAAATCACTTGTAACTGGAAATGTAACATGATATAGAAAATAGCTGTGCAACTCAAATGCTAATGGGAAGTGTATTTAAACTAATTCAGCGACGCCACTCCTCGATTGTCTTCTCTTCTGGTTTGTTCATCCTGCTCCTAATCTCAGCAGGCGAAGGAGCTCGCTCGCCTAGATAGTAACAGGTTAGTATGGCTACTTTAAACTTTGGAAATCAGCTAGATTCAATAATCACAGGCTATATAGGCTTCATAATGATCTCCCACTCCTCATTTAACACCCTACCTTTTCACTGGGCTTCATTGTGTCAGCAGCTGTGACCCATTTCATGGGCTGCCTCCTTCGAAGAATGGGGACTACAAAGGTGTAGCCTTCATAGGACTGAAGGCAGGTGTGCTGAGCAGCTGCACCAATGAGGCCGTCCAGTCAGAGGATTAACCATTAGATTATATAGGACATGCACTGTAGGAACATACATTAGTCCCACTTTTCTGAATATGAAAGTGCACTTCCACAGGAGATGACATTTATTAGGAGAAAAAAGTCAGATATCACAAACATGGACTTCCAGACACACACAAAAACTAATCATAATGACCTGAATGTCTGCACTGGCACCACAGTGGCCATTTACTCAGTGTAATTTGGTTTGCAGCAAGACAGACTCCAGCAGAGCTATCACAAAAAGACTGATTGATTCTGCAGGTGGATAGAGCCCTGCGTGCACCGGCCATGATAAAAAACACTCTATATTCACAAGATTGCACTGTAAACATCAGAAGGAAAGGGTGTCCTTTCCTTGAGAAAAGCAAATGGCAAGCATTTTTACACCAAGTAGTATTTTTTATTTTTTTATCTTTTTTTTGGGGGGGGGGGGCAGCAGGTCTGTCTTAGGCATTATGCAAGAGCTGTGCTTGAAGAAAACATAAAACCTTGCTATAAACAGCTTCCTTTGGGAACTTGTTTGGGAGGCTAGACATTTTTTTAAGGAATGACATGTATTGAAATTCAAAACTAGTGTTCAAACCATGTCCTGAAATGTTCTGCACAAGCAAATTTTACAATGTAGATGCTTACATTATCAAATTGAAAACCAAGGCCCATTTTGTCGTTTTTGGAGACTACGTAGACTTAACTGTTGATGTTTCATTAGCATGCACTTTTAAGTTCTTCAAACACGGCTTAAAATGTTTCTATAATTTATGTTTTCCCATAGCAAAAGCTTGTTGAAGCTCCATTAAAAATATTTTTTTCGATGAAAAATTGATCAAATGACTACATGTACAATACAAACATCACCGTGACAAACCTGAGAATTAACAACTCTGTAGGAATTTCTTTTAACATTTTAACAAAAGGTACACCAGAGCCTTATTTCACATGTTCAAGAAGGTGCTGTATTTCTTTAATAAAAGTAAAAGAAACTTTTCAGGGTGTTGGGAAATGTCCTGTGCCATAAAAACTGGCAGTAGGACATAAATGTTGTCTGAATGTGATCCACCAAAAGTGGATAAAAGGTGTTATCTCAAGTACCCTTCTGCCTACTACATGCTACAGTACCTTCTGAATCTTCGTTAATACAACAAAACAACAATAACCAGCTTCAACATCTTTGAATGAACTCAAGAAGCTCATTCATGTCGTCACAGGCCAACTGAGACACCTGAGGCCGACTAATCTATTTCTGTGATAGGCAGGGGAGGCTAGATAGTTGCTACAATGTGGGAACTTTACAACTTTTCATTTCTGCACTTACAATCCTCTCTTCTTCCTTTCTGCATGTCTCCAAGTGAAAATCATTAAGAAACCAAGTCAGCAGTGACTATCTCTAACGTCTTTCAAATGTTCAGCCTTACATCCTGTGGCCACTCCAAACCTTGCTGCCACATTTTCACACTCAACCTCGTGTCTCCACAGAACAGTCTGAATAGAAAAACAAATATGAAATACTTCCCTTCACAGAAACTGAGTTTGCATACACCAGTATTCTACTTATCCTGGTATTGATAATAATTTGGATATGATGTTTCCTGCATGAAGTAACCTGGTTATTCTGCTCCTTGATTGTAGAATTATTCAGGTCTTTTAGGCCCCATTTACACTTGTCATTTAAAGTGTCATATCCCTATATAAAAGCCATATGAGGTTACACTGTGGTTTAGACTTAGACACATACAGTAAATGCTTCTCTGCCTATGACTGAAACACAACCTAAAACAATAACTACAGATATTGCAAAATGGATCAAAACAAACACAATTGTTTCTTGTTTTAACCTAGACTTTGGAAACGTAGTGTTTCTGTGTGATTCTGCATACATTAACTTTGACACATCAACAGTTTTTCCACTGAAAGTAAGAATGCAATTAAATAATCAAGGAAATCTTCCGACAAATCGCAACCACAAAAAACAATCCTCATCTCACAGCTCTTGAACACAACATTATGGAGATTCAACCTATAGTCGAGTCAGACAAATTTGCATTCGTTGTTGTAAACAGTGTCTCTGAGGAAGTAGTGCATTTTATGACTCTGGCACCAACAACAGGGGTTTGTTTTGAATAAGTAGAAGACCTGAGTAGTTAACATGTACAACAAGCCACCGTGGCTGTCCAGACAAGAAACACGGACACGCTCTGACTTCATCAATGGCAAACCCAAGGAGCAAGCACCAACACATAAATAAATTCATAAATAAGTAAGTGATGAATCAAGGACAATTCAGATTACCTTTTCAATGTCTAAAGTGAACTACAAATAATTTAGTTTTCGTGTCTGAAAGCAGGGGGTTGCCATCCTTTTAAGGCAATATCAAATTCAAAATATGAATCATGATGCATTACTCATTCGTCTATGTCCTTCCTTGTATCCAGCAGGTAATTATTAATATATGTGAAGCTGTGTATTACCTAAAAAAAATCATATATAGAAGACTCCCTGTTCTTGAGCTCCCAGACAAAGGGTTGGACATTGTTCTAAGGGCTACTGATATATTACTCATATATTACTCATATTTTGGAAGGTAGGATAAAAAATCTCAATTACTAGATGATTTTTATTGCCCTCGGTGTACTTTTTGGGAAATCATCCTGAAATAGTATCAGATACGTTGCTAAAGTTCCAGCTTTTTCTCTATCTCTCCATGCACTGAACATTTATTCCAACCCCTTTTCTACATTCTCAGGTATCACTTGGCCTGTTGGAAACCCCACTAAGTGCCCACAGCGACAGAGTCACATTACAGCAGCTGTACAGATTATGAATGATAGGGAAACTCTTTTCACATTCATTTAAGTGCCACAAATGAATAATTCATGGTTTCAAATTCCAGCCCTCCAAATATTCAACTGTGTTGCATCAGGCCTTTCCTCTCCAATTGATTGCCTCCGGTGCACAAGTGATGTATTTTCTGGTCAGGGATCTGTAGCCCCTTCAATTGACAGACTTGTAAAGGCCCCATATGTCTCTCAAAATGATGATGATTAAAACGAAAAAGCAAATAAAGTGAGCCAAATTCATCGACTAGCCTACTTGCTGAAGCTATGTTATGATGAAATGATACAGTATCTACATTATTTCTCGACGATGTCAAAGTTGTCAATCAAAATAAATTTGCTGTTACAATTATACATCTTTTATGTAAATATTCCACTCAATATGAAGATTGCTTACAGGAATAAACCACCCACAAGAAAAAGTCAAATGTCAGTTTCCACCTGTAGCTGCTTTTAAGAGACAGCAGAATGCTACTGCTATCCTCATTATTCACCCTGCTTGCAAAATCTGGATTAACACCCATCTTCCCGAGGGGCTTGTTTATTTATATTTGGATTTTATTATTTGTTGTACAAATAAATCACCAGTTTGGCAATGCAGGCAATGCGACGCATTTACTGTGCTCAGTTATGTGAAGGGTTATTAAGACTTTCAAATCAAGTACATTTTGTCTTGTGTAAACAGTTTTTTCCTGTTTCCCAGAGCAGTATCTGAAAATTAGGAGATTAGGTGTAAACTTTATTTACTTACTAGGTCCTATCTTTCCTTCATTATATGGGGGTTCATTTTTACATTGATAATTTAGTGGCTCTAAAACCTTCTGATGGTTTCTATTTGGTAAAACACATATTTAGCCAATTTTTAAGCCACCACAGGATAACTAAAGCATTTCAAGTCACACTAAACAAATTCTTATATTCATGTTTATGACTCATATCATTCAAGTTATATTAAATTTAAAGATGAGATGATATTAACAGTGAATAGTCACAGTGAATGACTATCTACAGTGAAAGAAGTCGCTCGTGGTGACAAACCCACAGAGTATTATGACCTGACTGCAGTTCCCTCGGCTCTATGAGGCACTTTTTAGTTCATTGTAGGCAGGCAGCTGTCTTGTCTGATAGACCAACTGAATACTACCTGCTCAGCACCAAACCGCCAACAGACAAAGTTAGCAACTATCTGGTGAACATGGTGGAGCATTTAGCAGCTAAAAAGCCAGATGTATCCCCCCAGGAGTTGATGGAGACCAAAACAGCTACATGGATAGTGAATGATAATTTATACTGCTGTGTCGGTCTGTGCTTCTAGTCTATTTTCAAAGTATGCATACAGCATTACGCACAGCTAAAACAGCAGTATGCTCACCTTAAACAGCTTTAAACACATCCAACAGCATTATGCACAATTTATACAGCACTACATTCAACCTGCAGAAACAAAATAATATTTTCAGTGGATAGCAAAGTCCACGCAGTCTATCCTGAGACATTTATGTACGCACATAGTTGATTTGTTTCAACTTTGAAAAGCTGTGCTCTCCCAAAGCCAAGGTCACCTGAGTGCAATCTCACAGTAGGGAAATCTTTGACCGAGGCTTTTAAAGAAACAGTGGGGTTGACGCACTGTAGTTGTGTCCTTTGGAATTAGCCTATATATCTTCTAGGAACAGGTGCGTTTATATCCACATTAGTCTGTTGGAGTGCCTTTGCAGATCAATACCTTGCTTACTTACACAGTTTAGTCAGATCAAACATAAATGTTGTCAAACTCCTGCATTTCTGTAAAACAGGTGCGGAGAGCAGTGAGAGCCTGGCCAACTAGGATGGCCGCTCATTATCCTGAAACCCCAGTAGTCCGAAAAATGTGCCATTGGACCGAAATGCCCATTTGTCCAAAAACCCTCTCCATGATGCTAAATCACCAGGGTTTTCTGGCCTTACATCAATCAACATTTTTTTTATTTTCGCAAACAAATTTCCAATGTCGGAATAAAATCATGAGAGTTTTACCTCCGTTGGTGCACATGCGTGTCGTTAAACGTAGGTTCATCTAAAAAAAGCAATATAACACACTAACCTTAACCCTAACAACTGCAGGGAGAGTGTGTATTTTCAGAGCAATGGGCGTTTGTTTTTGGGGTAATGGGCTGTCGGACCAATGGGCTTTCCGTCCAATGGGACATTTTTCGGACTCTTGGGGTTTCAAAATAATGGACCAATGGAACAATGGGCAGTCCCCCGCTTGCTCTGGATTTGGGGCAGACTAATCTGGGACCTAGAATTAGAACCCAGGACACAGGAAGTTTGTGCTGAAGTGTGTTTAGTAAAGAAAGAAAAACCCTGGCACCACTTTTGCCACAACTCTGATAGTGCTTTCATGAAACTGAAAATAACAATTTTGTTGACAAAAACACGACGTCTCTGATTGACTGATGTGGTAATTATAAATCCAAGCATAACTGTGTAAATATCCCTCTTACTTTGAGTACTACTTTGTAAGGGTGAATTACAGCACTTTTACCATTTTAAAAATCCAGCAAATGGAATAACAATGTCACCAAAACAACAACACATCCTTGTTTCCTCAGCTGAGCACACTAAAATCAAAATGAAAGGAGTGTTTTGTTGAGTGTCTGGAAATATTATACTCAAAAGAAAAAGAATAACCATCACCCGAAAATGACATGTTTTTGGTGGAATGCAATGACAGCTCTGTGTGTGACATAAAAATCACTGAATCAAATTTAGCTCAAAAAAACAAGGCTCAATCATAAATTGCTGATGCTGCAACACCCGCTTCATCACACCATACAGTATGATCACAGCTAGTCGTCTTGCTGGCTGGGCAATTGTAGCTGTCAGTCACCTGAATAATGTGGGAGACAGCGTTGGTATTTCAGACAAGAGCTGAAGGATTTTATCATCTTTCCTCCAGTAGGTCACATAGCAAATGACTAATTTTAGTAAAGGTAAACAGTGACTGCTTTTCTTGACAAGGCTTCGACTGAGCATTGCTGTAGAAGAAATAAAGTGTATGGCTGTCTGATTATCCCCCCTGACACCCTGAAAGTGAGCCTACAAGGAGTTTGCCGGGGCTGGGAGGCTCACAGCGAAATACTTCAATAGGAAATGCGGCAGAACATAAGAAGAAGCCCCACAATACAGTTACTACATAAAAAATTCATGCCATTTTGTTGCTTCCACGGTTGAATCTCTTCAGAGGTTCCGGTGGCGGCTTCTTGGAAGAAGCCTGATGAAGAGAGAAGTCTGCTCTCGGTTCTCAGGAGATTTTAAACGTCAGTCTCAGTGAGAGCCTGCAGGAAGGATCTGTACACACCGGCTTTGAACTCAAGTACAAATCATATTTATGTCTGATGTTGTGGAGTCTTTAACAATGGCTCTTTCATGTGCATTTCATGTTTTTGCAGCAGTGCATGGATCAAATGGCCGCACGTCTATTAACTTGTTAAGCGAGAAAGAGAGATAGTCAAAAGGAAAGATTAGCCCCTCAACCTGTGCAGAACACTTGAGGCTAAATTTAATTTGTAAGGATAAAGAAGTTTCAAAGCTTCTTAACACAACAAAGGCCAATGGATTTGGGGGTCTAAGAGACGGTCAACATCAATGGATAGCGGTCCCTCTGCTTAGCACCCTCTCCCCACCAAACACAAACACTCTCACCAGCGCAGTGTGAAGACATCAGCCTGAGGCGACATGCTAAAAGCATTATTGAAGCATCCTAAAATTAATCATTGTACAAAAAAATGTACGAAATTCTAGAATGAGTCTGTTTTACATGAGCTGCCAAATGATGTGCTGGTTGTCTTACTGGGGGATCAGTTAGGCTACACCATGGCCAAAGTGTCTGACTAAACTACTGTACAACTTCAATTCATAGCCCAGGCTTTTATTTGCTTAAATCCCTGAACTCAATCTTTCCATATTTAGACAGGTCTATATGGTATAATTCCTTAAGCACACAACTCTTGCCAAGCAAATACTATCAAATTGTTTTTTTAAGCCAGTATGAATATTACTTGTATGTAATACGCTGGTATACTGTATAAAATTGAGCATTTTTCACTCCTGTGCGAGTAAACAGTGCTCGTTTAACGGCACATGAGGATATACAGCACCCGGCACACTGTCACAACACATCTCTTACCTGCCGGTCAGCGATGACCCTATTTGGCATACCCAAAAGATGAAAACTAAACAGAAAAAAGTGGGACACTTTTATTTTGTAGAGAGTAACAAAAACAAGAAGAGAAAATATTGTTTATGTCAGTTACAGTGTGGTCTTTGACAAACTAAGTTAGCAGAGAGTGAGCAATGGATTTCACGTGACAATATTCACAACGTGGATTGATTTTTATGAAAAAACGGTTTTGATTCTTTTCTTTATGGACGACCCTTACGGACTAATGGAATACAAATCATCAAGGAATGGACACATATTCAGACTTTATGACTGCTTCAAAGGTAGGGAGTCACTCTTTCACTCACTTTCATCTCTCTTGTTTAGTTGACCATGCCGGTAAATCTGAATGAATTAGCCTCTACTTTGGTGAATGAGTGCTCATAGTTTTTTTTATATAATCATTTATATTAGTATGTGTGATCTAAGCAGCTTAGAACTAGCTCAAGCGGGCGAACTGGTGGGCTTTAAGAGGTTTTAGACATCCAACAATGACTTCTAGAAAAACTAGACCCGGCGTCTAATTGACCCGGCATTTAATTTAGGTTTTACAGTACTGCTTTAACCTATTCAAATAAATTACTTAATTATATTTCAAGAAAAAAGCCGTTGTGGAAAATAGCTCAAAGACAGAACTATTTTTTGACATGGGTAAAAGGGAGATTTCAGTGATTTAGATAGCACATGCATAAAGTTGGGGGACTTCAGAGATTCAGATTTTTTTTTTAAAACAATGGTCAAAGACATTGGAGCAGGGGCCCATATAGCCAGACTTTTAGCCCCTAGTACGACCCAAAAACATCCAATCCTACATTTCCCATAATGCAGCTGGATAGTTTCTTTCCGTAGCCCGTCACTGACTGCTAAGCTATGGTTTTTCAAACTGCACACAGCCAAGTTGTAATGGAGTCTCCAAACGCAAGCCAAGCTAACCCTTATGACATCATCAAGGTTATTTTCTCCTACATTGGAAATAGTAGAAAAAGTAGCACTCTTCATGACAAGTAAACCATACTTGATCTGTGGAGTGCCACTTTAAAAAAAACATCCCATTCACTTGAAATCTATTTAAAATGCTGTGTGGACAAAAAAAAAGCTTTGTTAACTTACTTCCCCAGATCCATGATGAGAAGTTCAGATGGATTAGACCAAACTCTGATATTGATCTCTGTGGGAAATTAGTTAATGAAATTAGTTAATGGAGTACATTATTCTCTGTTTTCATTACTGTGGTGCTGAATCGTGGCATAGACTTCTGTTCATGCATGCTGGGGAGCAATTGTCTCTGCTGCTTCTTCATCACAGACAGTACATGGGAACCCTCAGATTAATTTATATTAATACTGGAAGTCTTGTTTGTGCTGTGATGGCCTGTTGTCAGAGCTCATCAGAAGTTTTGATTGCCGAGCCTGTTCACACAGCTGTCATGCAGTTTTGTGTCAGCGTTGGAAAGAGTGAGATACAAGGTGCTTTTTGAGTCCTATGAACAGTGTCAAATCTCACCTGACAGCTACTTTGACCAAAACGGGGTTGACAGAACTACACATATTGAAAATCTAACTACACTGGTCTGCACACAAAGTGGGTGTACAGATAGCCATAGAGGACATCACTGCACCTGTTTTGAAAGCTGAGACTTTTCAATTTCAGAATGCAAATATCTTGGGATTTCTGCTGCAAAACTCGAGAATCACCTTCTAGAAAGCAAAACAATCTCTTTAAAAAGGCTCCATATCATGAGCCTCAGCCGAGCATTAACTCAAACCAGAGCAATAGAAATGTCAAACTTCAGAGAACTATTGACTTGGTGTCTCTGTTATAGGGAAAGCAAAGGTGAGGAATATTATTTACATGTCATACTTGAGATGGTGATTCTGGTTTCAATTTGAGGAAACATTTAATCGTGATCTCATTTCAAATGCAATTAATTTCTATGAATTCAACAACAGGCATTTATTTGTGGATATAGTACTTAACAAGATATGATTCTTGTTTCGAGATTAATGGAATCAGATAAAATATTGCAATTGCTGGTTGTTCAGTAGTGTTCACTTTCAAATTCTAATAATCCCATATTTACTCAGATATTACATAAGTGGGACTTAAACTTTGAAAGTAAAATATTTAAATATAATCATGGCATTCCATCATGGTAATAATGACAAACTATTGAAAAGTCATTCCTGACAATGTTTTAAATCTGATGCAGCTACAGTAGCCTCTAATGTTGGCTTCACAAACAGGCAGGTCACGCTGTTTCATAGCTCTGAATCTCGGAGGTCAGGTTTCAGAACTTTCAGGGTGTTCATCTTAAACTGATGATATGATGTTTAACTGGGACATTCTGACTTTTTACAGCCTTCTGTCTGTCATTTACACTTGACAACTGCAGAGCTGACTGCATGCTATCTGTCTGAGATTGATGTGATGCAATTGTTTAAATGGTTTCTGTGGAAAAAGGACTTGCCACTCTGTTGGTCTTCTGTGAAGAGCAAAACGATGCGTCCTACTCATTATGTTGCTGTTTTATCTTCATGAAATCCACCTTTGACCAAATGTACGCTGCACACAGAGAGGATATTTACCAGGCGTCAGCCAAGATTTATTTTTTGTTGTTTAATCAACTCACAGAATGAATGTTAATTAAGTACAGCTGAGTAACAACTATTATTATAGACAAACCTTGCTAAACTTGCTAAAGCTTGTTAAGACACTGTTAATTATCGGAGATTCGAAAATGACACTCTTTCAAATCGTGATATCAATATAAAAACAATTAATCATTCAGTTTGCACGGTCAGTAAAAATGTTCTGCTCACCAAGTAAATAGCTGAGATCTGGGAACATAGCAACATTGCTGTTAAGAAGTGTGACAGGGCAAAGAACACAAGCAGTCAGAAATTGGTTTGGATAATATGGCTAAGCTGTTGGCTTGTTGCACTTAAAGACTTCTTGGTGTTCTTAAATCCCAGCAATTAACTTGGTGATCGCGATGTTATTATAACCCAAATGATAGCTGAAGACATGCAATAAGACCCAAGTTTTCATAAACTGAAGCGTCCTTTTAAAACATGCACAAAAAAAAATTATAATTAAGAAGGTTCAACCAAAACAACAATAGCTCCAGAAACAAAAATATTCATGAAAGGTTGGGTTGTTCCATCTTAAAATTACTAGCCCAAACAGCAGTATCCCCTACGGTCTCCTTTACCCTTGCACTCTCATGCACCCCAAACTCACATCTCACAGCCTCAGTGGTTTCAATTAATTTGGCTCTCACTGAATCTCAGCCTGAGAATATCAACCCAGGAGACAAGACACCCATTACTGCCAGGTCTCCAGCTCCATTTATACTACACGGCCGAGGAAGGAATGCTCTAACACACTGAGGATAATAACACTATCCTCTACATCCAGAATGAAAGTTGTATACACAGACATCTGTGTTCATTATTTAAGTTCTACAATGACATTTGTCATCTGTAGAAAGATTGGAGCCAATGAATACAGCAATAGACAAAAAAAGAAAACACACACACACACACACACACACACACACACACACCCTGAGCATGGAGGAGTGCTGAAGGTTGCATGAGTGTGTCCTTGCCCTTCTGGGTGATTGGTCTATATTTGGTTAGCGAGCCACCTGGATCCTTCGTCAGACACTAACAAGCTAACTACCTGTCATTTAAACAAGGGACACCTATGTCAAGCTGTGAGAATGAAGGTGAAAGTAAGGTGTATGTAGATGTAAACAATGCAGCAGCAAATACAATAGTGATAGTGGAGTTGGCAAAGCTGTCATGATTTGAAGAATAACGTGATATTCTTTATTATGCAGCTAATTGGTTAAGTATTAGAACATCTAGAGTAAGTGCGTAAACATTTCTCTCTAAATATTATTATTTAATATTTCTGTTGCAGTTTAAAGGCAAAATAAAACAGTTATTCCACTTCTGCTACACCTGCATTTAATGCTTATTGAAGCAAACAGTGCCACATTGTTTTTAGCAGCATCCCACGGCAGGGAGGGACAAACGTCAGTCTAGCACCGCTAAGGTGCGGGCACACATTCAACACATGACAAGTAGGATTCAGGCGGCACACATTACACTCTAACAACACACAATCCAACTCCCTGAAAACACGAGTTGTCAAACTGCAGTGACACACAACTGTGATAAAGAGATAAGACGTGCAAATTGTGTCCTTTCATTTGCTTTTAAGACTACAACAACAACAACGTGCAGCTGCCAAATTCTAATTAGTTTCGTTTTGCCCGTCTTTGCAAGATGTCATATAACTACCTACACACATACTACATACTAATTCAATAACAGTGTGAGTGAAAAAAAAGTCTTAGTTGAACATTAAGAAACAGCTTGACTAGTTTGGTCTGGTAGTAAGCTGGAATTGCAAACAACATTATACAACCAAAGTGCCACTGGAGCATAAAGCTCACTGTTTGTTTTATCAGCACTTAAATTAATTGGCATTAATTCTCAGGCAACTCAAATTTTCTTTCATGGCAATCCATCCAATAGTTGTGGAAGACATTTCACTTAAAACCGCAAATGTCAACCATGTGTTGGTGCTAGAGGAAAAGTCAGGGGAATTCATTAGGCTTCATCCTCTGGGGACCATGAATGTCTGTAAAAAATTCCGTCTCAGTCCATCCAGCAGTTGCTGAGATCGTTTAGTTTGGCTCAAAGTGGTTAACTGCCCGACAGACAGACTGACCCACATTGCCACACAGCTTGTGTGTAAAAAAAAATCGCCATGTGCTTTCTGATGCTGACCCTGGACACTGAAAATGTTATTGCTTAATACAGAGAAGCCATCCACAACATCAGTGGATCCTGACCCAGCATAAACTCTCTAAGAAAACAGGGAAAAACTCCGAAAGAAACACTGAAAGCGGAAGAACGGTTCTCTGTGGCTACTACAGCATACGGCTGGGTAACACACTGTGATTTTCATGCAGTAATCATAAGAGCAAAGGTCGCTGAAGTCATGCAACACATTTCATCATCCATTATACATGAGGCTGTGGCTAAGTAACAGTGCAGCTCCCGGGCCTCTGCTGCTGTTGTGCATGGAGATTACGAGCCGGTGTGAAAATGGATGTTTCTGTGTCTAAGAGCCACATTCCCTGAAAGCCCAGTATTACTCCCCTGAACTCCCCTGAATGGTTGTGCTCTTTATCCATGCCAAAGTCCTGTGACTCTGATCTGCTAGCCATCATTTAAGACAAAGGTCTTACTCTAACTCTATTTGAAGCACGGAGCTTTCGCGGCTCAGACTGACGAGTCTTTCGCACTGGTGGCCTCCACATATTCTTCATGTTGCTGCCCCATTAGACAAGCTCGGCGCTTAATTGCAGTGGCACTATCTGGCACATACAGGGGAATTGTGTTGCTGCAGTCAGCAGTCCACAAGGCTCATTTTCACATCCCTGTCAGTGCTTTTGCGCCATAGAAGAGAGACTTCCTGTGGAGACACCTTTTGTCACTTTAATTGATGGCAAAATTGCCACTGGTGATCATTAACAACTTAGAGCACTTCTGTCTGCAGGTAGCTCTGTGCTGAGCAGTTTCAACTCGTTTATCATCCACTAAGCCTTTCCTCTTACCTCATTGCATGGTAATGGATGCCCGATTTTCTCCAAATGTGCAATTAATTGTGATATCAGTTAATGCAGCAAAAATAATATCAGCCATACAAATAATCATAATAAAGAGGAGCAGAAGAAAAAAGTATTATCATAATCTTTGGTGACAGAAGTGCTTATTTAACAGTATAGACTTCCAATGAAGTGGTCAATGCACTGCAAAAGTAATATTAAATAAAATGAAAAGATGACATAGAGTGTAGCCATATAGAAGGATCTCCAACCCTTTCACCAGACAAGAACGTTGATGAGGGGTGAGCTGCGTGAGCTATCCTATGGAAGGCCAGTATTAAAAGATGTTTTGATCCATCATTAGGACCTGCAGTGGGTTTTAGGCTGTGCCATCATAAATCTACTGAGCCTACTGACAGTTGACAAGGTTTCAGGAAAACAGATATGCCATCAGCGTAAAGTAATAAATATTTACACAATTACATTAATTATTTCTGTATATGTTCTATGTGTGTAGCATGAAGGGACTACAACTTGCATTTCGACACTGTATTTTGTGCCCTGGACAAACCTACAGCAAGCTTACAGAGCCACCCATAAGGTTGACTTAAAACCTGCCAAACCCCTCAAATGACTTTGTATTAAATTTGTACAATTTGAATCATTTGGTGAGTGAGTGAGTGTGTTCTTTAACAGGCGTGTGTGTATATATATATATATGTTTCTGTCTGACCATGGAAGACACGTTTGGAGCGTAATTTCAGGGGGAAAAAACACCAGAAATAATCATGCATCTTACACAAGAAGAATGGAAAGAAAAATGTTTTCACACGGCAGCAAAAGGAAAAGGAACCCAAGGAAGGAATGGCTTCATAACACAAATGGTAGCATTTTTTCATGGGAATGATTTTGAGACTAATGATGATATTTTAGCCAAAGTGGTGGTGGATTGACCAACAGCTAAAAAGTAAAACATGTAAACTATGCTTAGTTACTGTTCTGTTACAGTAAAGCACACAAATGCCATTTCAAATTTTAAGAGCTTTTCCCCCCTGCTCTACAGTCCTGACAGACATGGAGCAGAGTTGGACTCAAGCTAAGCGGGCGGGTGGGGGTGGTGGCTCTTTTGGCAGACACAGTGAAACGCTTTAGTTCCAGGACCTCAGCGCTGTTGTCTGCTTTTACAGCCAGGTGGACACGCGGGGTGATGTTAGGTCACACAGGCCGTACGCCTCTCCAAGGCATCAAGTGGCTTCAAAGCAACACCGAATGAGCCAGCTGCACATCAGCGGGCCAAGTCCCTCTCTGTGACACACTAAAGAGTAAGTGGAAGCAAGGAGATGCTATTCTGCTTTAAACAGTTCAGTTTTACGGTGTCATGGAAACAAGGGCGCTCATCCTATATTCTATAGTTAATGCAGCCTGAGTCACATTTCTGTTTGCAGAACTATATCTATATCTATATCTAATGTGGGTTCAAAAGACTCATTAGTTCTTAATTAGTTGATAAAATCATAACAAAATCCACTTAATGAGGGAAAAATGTTGAAATAAGCTACAGTGGCAGCGAGCTGACAAAACATTATTTTTGAATATTTTCTTGCCTAACACTTGTGATGTATAACTTAGAGGTGTTATCAGTTCACAGTAAATAAGTGGCAAGATGGAGCCTACTGATTACCACCTAGTACCCAAATATATGCCATGCCATCTATGTATTTTAATGATCATTGCTAATGCTTTGTTAAAATAAATTCTTCCTACAATATCTAAGCATGGCAACTACAGTATGGTTGAGGTACAGTTATGGTAAGGCATCCTGAACTATTTAAGTTAGGTTAGGTTGAAGGAAAGATTGCTATAATGGTTCCATTTTTTAAAAGACCAGGCGCACATCTTTCTTCCCAAATAAAAAAATAAAACTACAATTGTGATTGCTGCCTCCCCAGGATTCCCAGCTATTAAATGCCACCCTTAACATTTCTATTATATTGCATCAGGAAAAGTACAATGTTTGAAGCTCAAATTGGTCAAATACCTGGAGTGCCAGGTAATGACAAAGAGCCATATACAATTTTGACATACATTCAATTTTCCACATTTCAATTTGGGCTCCAAATGCTGGAAATAGAGAAATAGAGGGCACATACTTCTTGTTAAATCTAATTCGAAGAAATGCTTTTAGAATTACCAACCAATTATTAGGAAATTATATGATATATGCTAGTAACTTGAGGTAAAGGCCTGCTTTTTCTGGGCTGCAAGTCATTTCTGAAACCACTTTTAGAGTACAATAATAACTAACTCAGTCAGAGTCAGCAGCAGTAGCAAACTAGTAAGCAGTAGAAAATAGTGAAGAATAGTGCGAAGTGTCAGGTTATAGACCTGTGTGAATATGACTGGATGTTAAATTAGTCACCCTGGCCAAACAGCAGGTGAATGAGCAAGTGATTATGAGGCATGATTGAAGCAGCTGATGCCAGACATCACATGCAAGCACACCGTCCATGTTCTGCCTACAGTATAAAAATTGAAATGTAAATTTGCAGCAACCCAAAGTTGTCCAAAGTGTACAAAAAATACAAAAAAGTAATGGCAAACATCTTAAAAAAAGGTAATTCAAAGTGCACTACAAACTTCTCCAAAACACCACAAAGGCTATTTTGCATTTCAGAGACAAATGTTCTGAGAGGCAGAGGGCTGCTGGGCTCACGAGGCAAAGCTTGATCGCAGACAGGGTTTTCAACAACACAGCAGGAACTCCAGCTGTGGGAGCAAAAAATAAAATACAACTTGCAAGCAGACAGACAGACTTGAGCAGGCGCAACGTGAACCAGAGCAAAGTCGATTGTGTAGAGCAGTTAAATCTATTTTGAGCGGATATGTTTTAGTACATTTTAGTATAAGCCAGTTTCTTCTCAAAATATTACTTCTCTCTGCTCAGAGTCATGGGCCAGTGCCCTGGGTGTTGGGTTGCCTGCGTGTGATCCGTCTTACACAGTGGTTAAGGTTGCTTGGTTCCAGCTTTGTATCTGGTTTGTTTATTTTTCAACTGCCCAGTTCCAAGAGAACCAGGGATTCTGACCAAAAGTCATATGGACGGAGAAATAATGTATTTAATGGACAGAATTCCGCAATTGTTTTTCTATAAAGTAAGAGATTTTAGCAATAGGGGTTCTAAAACAAAATTCACTGCAAATTAAAGTTTGAACTTTCTTCAAACTTGTTGGCAAAGTGTATGTGAAGAAAAAACTAAACATGACTATTACTCCAACCACCCTGCAGCCAGAAGACTGTAGTCGGCCTGATTATGTCTTTATTCTTAATGAACCTCACAGCAGATCACCTGGAGGATGGCGTTTGAGATTTAGTGCCATGTAAAGTCAAACGGCGCTGTTCTCACCCGGCCAAATAAATCATATTGAAACAGCACAACGCTTCAGTGTTGTAGCTTCAAACGTGCGCTGCGTGTACGCGGCCTAAACCCTCTGCTGTTGTCTGCTGTTTGAGATCAGACATTTTTCACACACTGGACGGTTTTGGCAGCAATAATAATAAGAAAGACTCCTCGACTGAAAATATACACTAGAGAAGTTGCATTAAACAAAGTTCATGATATTTTTCTGGGTCATGGTTCCCCTGTTACTGTATGTCACAAAATAAAATATTACAGGGGACATCTTGTAAAACGATGTCATAAATATTGCATCACCAACCACAAATCAATGCGTCAACAGTTGGTTTTCTTCCTTTCTATTACTTAACTAAGTTTGGAACATATCTGGTGACTATGACCCATACCTCTTTTTTTCTCTTTTTTTGTTTTTCACACTTGTAGCAATATACACAATCCTACTTGATTTTTTTCTACAAACTGCAACAAGACTAAAACATGACCATTTTTTGAGGACTTAATGTGAAAAATAGTTGAGCATTAGAAATAAAGAAACCTGCAGTAAAGCCTGTCTTCTTTATACACTTATCTCACACAGCTATGGGCTGTGCATAACACAGGTTTCAACTAAGTAGAGAGCAGACACCCTCTTGAACAGTCAGTTTCAGCAGAGAGAGAACAGAAAAGTCTGCACACTAATTGATCTGCTGCTGTTTGTGTTACTGCTGACAGCTGGCTAACTAGAGTTAGCTACCCAGCAGTCCCACTGATCCCAGAGTGGTCTAAGTAATCAGGTTATCTTGTTCACAACCTGTCGGATTGACAGGGCCGCACGTCTTTCTTGCCCTGTCAGACTTCTTTGTAGCAATGTCTTAACCCTATCTAATACTGGACGGTACTGCCAAACCCCACATTATGTTCAGTGATAATCTTTTTTTCCTTCCAAGGACAATGTTTTAAAAATATTGCTTTCTTCAATATCTGCACATCGCAACTACGGTACGGTTAAGGTTAAACACTTTGTTACGGTTGTTGACATTAGTGTGGCATTGATGCTACGCCTGGTTTTAAAGGGTTTATCTCTAAAGGGTGTTAACTTAATGCGCGAATCTCATTTTCACACAAAAATACCTCTTTTGATCCTGACAAGAGCAGATCACAACTGCTTTGCCACCCCCACCCCCTCACCCCCCGCTTGTGTACTTTAATACAAGCTGTCCTGGTCGATCAGAGCAGCCAATTAAATGCTGTGCTTCACCTCTGCGTGAGGACAAACATTTAGCATTTGATAATGGGAAGCAGCAGTAAGTGGAGGAGTGACAAGGGGATGGTTTGGTAAAACACTCTTCAGGACATGGCCACACCTGGCTGCCGCTGCTTGGAAAATGTAGTGAGGCTGAAATTAGTATGCAAAGCTTTTGTCCACTGAACATGGCGTTTGCAGCCTGTGAGCAACCGTAATGAACTGAGCAGGGCTTTATCAACCGCACAGAAACTGGGAATGATCACAGCTCACACGATAGTCTGCTGTGACAGGAAAGTGGAGTGAAATTATTGGGGAAAAAGGCTTAGAGAAGCCAGGGCATTGTTTTTTTTTTTGTTTGTTTGTTTGTTTGTGTAATCTGAACAGTCACATATGTGCACACAGTCTCCACCTGTCAATCTTTTCGCAATTTATTGCTACAGTTGAATCACTTTTATTCCTCCAAAAATACTTATTCAACTGCACTAGGTATACACCCATCTAGGCTTTTTTATAAATACACGGTGTTTGAGGATGTCACAACAGTAATCAGGGAGCATATCCTGCCTCTGGGCTGCAGGCACCTTGAAAAAATCAGTCACTCTGATATCCTGTTGAATTTGATGGCTCTTTTTAGGAAGAGGCTGTAATACCAGGGAGCATGACATATATATAGGAAGCACACCTCTGATGCATACCTTCAATAAAAGACAATTGAAATTACAATAAGATTTACTTCATTCCTTACAGAGATTGATGTGAGCCTCAAACAGAGAAGCAATCTTTCGCAATCCAATTATGTAAAGCTGGCAGGTTTCCCTTTCACAGGCTAGGATCAATTGCACAGCGGAGAGAACGAGACATGATCCACAATATGAAGCTCTTTGGTGCTTTGACAGGGGGACTCTTACCCGCCCCACGGACACTATACGTTAATTTAATGTAAAGTCTCCACATCTGACTCAATGCATTAGAATAATGCACAAACCTGACCCTGGAAACAGGCTGGAGGGGTCTTTTGTATTGTCCAAAATGCAACGATGTCAGTAAGGGAAGAGATCAAATAAATATTACATCAAATAAGTGCAAAAATGCTGTATATAATCATTCCAATATATCTTTAGTGTAAATTGCTGGCATAATTTCACAAATCTTGCTAAACACCACCCTGTAAAGTTGTAATATTACAACATTTATGTTAGTTGTTGTTGCTTTTGTAATTAACAGTGCAATTCAGTCTGTGACCTTGTGGATGTTGATCAAGAAAAAATAATTAGTTTCTTAAAATAATGTATTATATTTGCATTGGAGCTAGTCTAACAACGAGCAAATACACGGCTCCGACTTGTCAGAGCCTTTCCTAGTTGTCAAAAACAGAACAGTGAAAGAGGTTGTTTTTTTCCCCCCCAGTACCTGTGACAATTTATGGTGCTAAACTCCACACACGCTTTTAATAAAGCACATGCGACTGTAGCGATCACTGTTTTCTCTTGCCTGTCAGAGCATGTTGAGCAATTTGAGGTTTCACACCAAGCCCAATTAGTTGGGTGGCAGGACTTATTGGAATGGAACCGCCGCGATGCAGAACAAGAACCAAAGCATTTCCTGGTAAAAAGGAATGTCAGTCAAACCCATGTCGCACGGCGTCAAGGAAGAAATGAAACAAGCTTGATTTGCTCGCTGCCACACTATGATATTACTCTGAACACTTTATTTGTAAATACTCTCCCTCTCTGCAGTATGCTGGTGATGTGGAGTAAAACTCTGGCAATGGGTTATTTACCTGTGTAATTCTCTTGTGTGCCTGTGTTAATTTTTAATTTCTTGTTAAATGCAAATTTTGTGTTTCTCTTCCTTTAAAACAAACAAAAAAAAAATTCCCACAATTGTTTCATGAAAACAACATTGTTGTGTACTGTGCATTGCTGCCAATCTTCAATACAGCGCTCAGTGCAGAGCGGCAATCTCACTGCAGGACCTCAACACCCAGTTACCCTGATCAGGGTGTCAGGGAGCTGGAGCCTATCCCAGCATGCAGTCTATCACGGGTCCACACACAATTTTATACAATGTGATGTCTATTACATGCTGCCAATCTAGCCCAAGCTAAGGTCTCAGATAACTTCATTATAACTTCATGAGTCCTAAGTACCTAAGAAATAGACTGATTAGAAATAGACACTTGGAGGCTGAGGGCAACTATGTTCTTCAAAACAAGCTACGTGTAAACAATTCATGATATAAATTTATACTAACGGAGAAATAGATGGGAGGCAATTTAGAGAAAAAAAATAACTCCTCCTCTCATTCAGTGAACATACAACCTCCCATGGTATTTAACCTATTTCTTTCCAAGCAATATTGCGCGTTTGCAAGCACTGGTTTTGAAAGCAGTTGCAGGTTGTTATGAATTCTATTGCTAGTCCAGTCCTGTAATTGGATTTGGTAGCACCGAGGTGTCTGACCTTTGCTGCGAGCCAGCTTGTTTAAACTTGAGATCTTGTAACCTCGGACACCTTTTAGTCCTCAGACAGTCTGATGACAGGTAAGATGACAACACACCTGGGAGGTCACTTCAGTAATTTGTGAACCAAAAGGTCAACCCCCTTGTGAAAGACAGCTGACAAAATGACTGCAAGAACCTCAGTTAATTCAAAACAAGCAATACCAATGCAACACTAATCAAGGCAAAAATCAAGGCTCAAGATACTTTGTGTTTACTATTATGTGTACTTTGTCAAATCAAAGTTGAATTCATTATGCAAGGTGGAAACGTTAAGTTGGTTAGATTTATCCTCTAAGGTTTCTCTGTAAAATCTGAACATATATTCAGGGATTTCTAGGGCTATTATGAAAATTAATTATTAAAGCCTGTCCAGTGGCTGCAAATTCTAGCTGGAAACCTCTCACAGCTCAAGAGGATTTAACATGCATCACGCTTAATGGCCACCACATGAATGTTTAAATCTCTCCAAAGGTTACGTACCCTGTAGCTTTTTCAAAAGGTTATCCACCCCACAGTGTTAGAGCCATCACGTAGTAGAGGTCCTGAAGTAACACTGCTGGTCTGCTTTGTGTGTCTGGAAGCAAACTCAGCTTCAATATTTACCTCTTTAGTTCTAAGGACTGGATTTAAGTGGAAAATCGCCCATCATTGTTTTGGATTATTACAAGAGCCAGACTTAGCAGATCAACAGTCTGTTTGATGTAACTCTGTGGCTATTTGGTGAGGCGGTAGGTCACTTCTTAATTATCCAGCTGAATAACTGATAAATAAAACCACAACTCAGTCCTCAACAATCCCTGCAACAGCATATACTCTAAATCACGTCCTAAAGATCAGTGGTGCAATATAACACAAGTACATTTACTCATTGTACTCATGTGAGTACTTCCAACTTATGCGATTTTATATTTTTACTTAGCTAGATATAAGAAATAAATATTGTACTTATTGTTACTTTGAAGATTAAGGTTTTACATAATATATATGCTTATTAAATATGAGGCATTGTTATACATTAATATAATTTATAGTTATAATTATATGGTGTATAGTGTAATGAGTAATTTTACTTTTAAAACTTTCTGTTCATTTTGAATGTTAGTTTTTTGGGTATCATTACGATTTCTTTGACACCAGTATTGATACTGGTACTGCTTGTGTGTGTTGAGAGCAGGGACTCACTAAATGTGCAAGTGTTTAATATGTTCAAACAGGGTAACACATGAGATGTAAAGATGCATTTGAAAATGCTACATATGCATATGCTACATTTAAGAGCAGAGACCTGCTTGATTTTAACTGTGCTAGCTCAAATTAACATCAGCATCCAAACCTTTTGTTTAAACATGTTTCTTCTGATAAAGAGTGTTGCCTCATTGACTGAGGTCCATTATTTACATGTAATGGAGTGTTTTAAAACTGTGACAATGTACACTACCTGCTCAGCAGCAAACAGCAGACAGAGACAGACTATTGGTGAACATAGTGGAATATTTAGTAGAAAAAGAGCCATATATTTCCCTCAGGAGTTGGTGGATGTGAAGGAATTTTCCTTCTTGTATGTTAAACTTCCCTCTTGTAGGTTGAAGGTAACTTAAGACAGTGCTTCACAGGTCAGGTCAACTGTCTGTCTCTGTTCACCTGTCTCACTCTGTGTGCCTGACGAGGCCGAGTTGGCTCTGGCCTCTGGTAGACCAAGATCTGCTAGATATCTTCTGTTTTCAGGTTTAGACACAACAGGCTGGAGCCTGGTTGTTGATGCTGGATAAGAGAGACTGTAGAGAGGGTATGCTGTTGCTAGGACAGCAATGGTTGACGTCTTTCCCTGTTTGGATCTGATATCCAATAGAGTCCTCACACATGACAGACTGAGTTAGGAATAACCCTATTTGGATATAGCGGAACTTATCAGTTCTGGGGAGGGTTAAATACTGAGCTTCAGGACACATCTTCAGATTTGGGTAGCAGTACGCTGTGATTCACATGTGGTGTTTCCCTTTTCTCCTCGATCGAGCTTCAATAAATATTCCTGTGTAAGACATCCAGGTCTCCTGAAACTTCTTGTTAGAGTGAACCAGCTCTAAGATTTCCCTCACAGTGGAGACCAAAATCAGGGCTACAAGAGATTGAATATTGGACTTGCATTCACCAGGTGGCCAGAAACATGACTCCAAATGAAAGATAATGTTGCTCCGTAACTGCTGGATGTGTAAATAAGCAACAGTTTGCCAAAAACTATAGAAACGTATGTTTTGTTCACAACTTATTTATGCTGCCCCCAAGTGGCTGAAAACTTCTTCCACCACAGCTAAAGAAAGCCTACCTTAAGGAGATTTTTATGCAAAAACTCAACACTTTTCATCTTAAATAACAGTGGCAACAGAGGAGAGCATCCTTCACCCACTGAGAGAGACCCCCTCAGTGTCAACCTGTAAATCTAAATCTAATTTGGTATATTCAGTTCTTCACCCACAGGAACAACAAATCAAAACTTACTGCAAAAGCAAAATTCAAAACTAACAAGAGCAGTAAACAAGAGCAGTGCTCAGAGGAAGCTGGACTCATTAACACCTTTTTGCTTTTCTTTGCCGTGAAGCATCACAGAGCAGTCTGAGAAAATAAGTGTGCAGTGTGCAGTTTTCTGACAACACCTTACAGGATTTCAGCTTTCTGAAATGTATATTTTGTTCCCTTCTGATACCATTTGGAGCTGCTAACACGTGGGGTTGCCTGGTGCCGCTTAGGGTATAATAGTTGTAAAATAGTCATGTTTGATTGGACAGGCGTGGAACACAATCCAAGTCTTACTCATTACAGTTTTCCTTATTCATCAAAGCCCAGTGAACATTCAACATGTTGCCAATATTTGTAGATGGTTCTTTTTACAGCCAGTATTTTATGACTTGTGACATTAACATCAACAACAGCAGTAATATCACAACAACAGAGTGGCAGAAGAGAATTTTCCTTTTGCCTGTAAATTGAGAATGAGATTCATACATTCAGTCAATAATTAGAGCATGAAGTATTGCATGAAAATAGGAATATTATAGCAATTAGCCTTTTCAGCAACAAACGTAAACAGCTTAATCAAATGATATTCATACTCAGAGCGAAAACAGTAATTATATTATTGTTTGCATATAAATGAAATTAATGCAATTTCAAGAAGAGTGTCAAGCAATATGATAGTATCAGTGGGTCTGTATTCATATTCACGCAGCATAAAGGAAATGTAATACATAATTTTGCACATCATCAGAAACAAGTGCAAATGATCCCCCCCCCCAAATAACAACAAAGAGATTTATCAGCAACAGCACCAGATTACAGCTGGTAATGAGTTTGGACTTCACTTCATCATGCTCCGTTAGTGATATACAGTGTATTACATATATGCTAACAAAGTTTCTTTGATATGACTACCTGTCCATACAGGATCTGTTCTACAAAGATCAGACTTGAATACACGCCGCAGTGGTGATTTGAATATTATTTTTCATTCAGAACAATTGTTTAAATAGGAACAAGAGGCAAATACTTCTTTTAAAGCTCTGTGTTGTGCTCAGTATCATTGAGATGCAGACAGAGACAAACCATCTGAGACGAATTCCCATTCGACATTTATAGTCCTTGAGAGCATAATGAAATTCTTATCTTTCTAAACATGCATAGATCTCAGTAAGCTCTCAGTAGAATTAAGAGTTCTTTGACCGGCTGTATATTTGAGATAGATCTATCAAAACTGCTTGTCATTTTTAAGTAATGCTGAACTGAGTGAGGTTAAAACCACGCTCCATCCAGAGTGGCATGTGAGAAAAATGTGACAAGCAATATTTCCTCAGAGTTGTTAGTAAACTACAACCTCTCATCTCTTTTCATTCATTTAAGTAATTTGACAGTACAAATGATGTACAATATTCATAACAAAAAGACTTTTATAACCACTCATTTAAAAGTCATACATTACGTAAATCAGTGTAAAGCTAAAGTTGATTGCGTGCGGCTGGTTATGTTTGATGAACTGCTTGTAAACAAACCGACTGCATCTTTAAGTCATTAAGAATTTTCATAGAATAATCATCAATAATGGCCGATGGAAGCATGATTGCAATGACTATAGAAATGACAAACAGAACTGTGGCTTCATCTGTCCATATTA
Source organism: Lateolabrax maculatus (assembly GCA_031216445.1). Taxonomy (NCBI): domain Eukaryota; kingdom Metazoa; phylum Chordata; class Actinopteri; order Acropomatiformes; family Lateolabracidae; genus Lateolabrax; species Lateolabrax maculatus. Next base: position 24,601,816 of record CM062213.1, on the reverse strand, counting down.
AGATAAGCTCGAGTGAGAAGTGAGGTGAGCTTCGGGGAGGCATTCAGTGTGATGCTTATTTGAATATGATTAATGGAGGGCCAGGTCTTCAAGTCCCATGCAGCTTGCACAGCCAGTCTGCCGCTGATAGGGTACCACTCAAAGTTGCTTCTACTATCACGGCTCACACTCACCGTCTGTTTCTGCCCAGAGCTCAGGAGGGAAGACGTCTGGGTGCTGTCTAAGCCCGGATCACTACGTAAAGGGTCAGAGACGGTCTGTGCAGCTGGACGGGAGTTCAGCATTGCAACGCCTCAGCCAAAATCTGACAGTTGTTTCACTGGGAAAATGGACTGGAAATGATGCCTTTATCGTGGCTAAACCGTAGAACTAGACTGTCAGCACGAGGAGGAGTTAGTGCGTCACACACCGGCCGACGTCACGTAGAAGCAAGTCGTTTTGTGTCACAAGCAGTCGTGTCAGTTGATGCGTATGAACACCCATAGCACACACCAGAGAGGATTAACTGGGAAATCACGTGTTGGCATCTACACAGGATGTGTTCACTGTAGTTATGCAGGTAAAACAGAAGAAAATAGTGTAGAAATTTAGCACGAGCGAAATGCTAGCCGTTGCGCAGCCTCAGAGAATTCCCACAATAAACCTATTTCACCATTTACCATGAATAGTGGTCTCAATGTGTTAACATGTGAAAAACACAGCTGACTGTGTAGAAAAGCCTTTAGGGCTTTGTCACGCCAGCATGATACAGCAACACGCACACATTTGTACGACGCTTTCGCGTTGAATTCAACTTTGCTGACCAACTGCATCAATAGAGCTTTACCCACAATAGTCACACCACAAAGTCTCCAGCAGTACATATAATTACAACAAATGTTGTTCTGGCTGATTGCTCTTCAAAATTGATTGGAGTTGAACCTGTCATATTATCTCAGCATCAATACCTAGAAACAACACAAGAGGGAGTGATCTGACCTACCGAGGAATGGGGACATATTAAACGAAGATTCCCACGCTTAAGAAATGAATACATGCCATGTATAAGCTTGTTTTTGTCTTTCCAGGGAGCAAGTTGCCTGCACTGAAGGTGAGGCTTGTTGCGAACGCAGTGGGAGGATGAAATTTATTGCCTTGTCTTCCCTACGTGTTCGGTAAACTCATTTTAATCTCCGTGTGCCGAACTGACAGCAGCTCACAGAAATACAGCGACGTCGTGGGAGCGCTAAGCCAGTTCACCACTTTCTCATTTGATGTTATCCCACCTCATCCCATCTGGCTCATGCAGTCCAATATGTGCATATTCAAATATGAACTGGCCTTTGGACATCTGCAATCGCGTGCTCTCTGTATTAAAATTGTATTTTCTCACCACCTTTGAAGTGAAGCATTAGGTTCAGGGGTGGGTGTGTTTATGTAGTCAAGCTGGTTTGACGGGGATTTGTAAACAGAATGACCTACAGTCAACGCGAGCCGTATGAAAAAAGCTCTGCATGAGCGGGTTTCTGATACGATGAATCTCTGTCCACTGTTTATTCCACAACTGGACAAAGCTTAGATGTTCATGTGCAGCACAGGCGCATAACAGAAAAACAAAACAACCTTCTGTGACAGGTAAATTTAAACATTACAATCTCTGTCAAGTCTGACACGCCGATAAAAAGGACTGCACAAGAATAAAGTAGAAAATGCAGTGAGCTGAAACCAGATATGTTGCCCTCAGCCTGTAAGTCTAAAATGGCAAATCCAAAACAACTTCAAACACTTAACCGAGCAAACACATGATTGTCAGTGTAATAAACAGTTTTCACTGTCTCCGGAGGTTGATAACATGGACCAGTGTCAATCAGGAAAATACTTATTATTATTAACTACTTCAGGGCTCTCGTCCTTTTACAGTAACTTTCAAGCTTGGTCAGACATCAATGATTTGAAGAACAGTGAGTTTTCTATGAGAGCTACTCTGGGAAAGAGGTAAATGTAACTTTTCAAAATCTGTGAGCACTACAAATGCAATTGCATTCCTCTGTGTTATATACCACCAGGAGCAAGTGAGAAAACATAGAGAATCAGAAACATGCTGGTAGACGCAGTTTCTTACCTTCAGCCAGGCTAGCTGCTTAGGCTAAGCTAAACTAACCGGCTCGTTTGGTGGGAGGTTTTCATATCAACCCCGGCGAAAAAAAGGGGAATAAACACATTTCCTCAAATTTAAAACCACTTCTTTGGCATGTTTTCACATGATGTCTTTGTGAAAAGCTTTGGCAGTGCAGAAAAACACAGGTTCTTCTGCTGATAATTGACGGATAAGCAGCAGTGGTGACGTGGGCTAGTACTTAAGAATGAAAACTAACTCACAATAACACTAGTACATTTCTATGTATACAAGAGCAAAATAAAACCAGCATTACGTGATATTTTTCATGTTAATACTGTAGGAGGGCAGAAGCTTTATAGGCTTGTTATTTACCTGTTTAATATATTTGATTTAACTGTAGCTTATTTTACATCTTCTATTTTTCTTCCTATATTACCTCTTTATTCTTTTTATATCTTGCCTTATACTTATCTCAAGTAAAGCACTTTGAGTTACCCTGTTGTTAAAAGTTGCTATAAAAAACAACCTTACTTTGCCAAGGCCTTTTTCACAGCAGACAGTCTGACTAGTTACAGCAGGAAACACACTGTAACTAGTAATGTTAATGATGGCTCTCTGTCAGTGGGTCATGCCATTATTCTTGACACATCAAGATCTCTGCTATGAAAAAGCAGAACTCAAACGCGATGTAATAGAACGCAATTTTCAAATTGCAAAAGCTGCTATTTAAGAAAAAAAAAAATCTTTTTTTTTTCTTAATGCTACACAAACCAAAAATACGTACCTGGCCCTGTGCGCTCCACGTACACACGCTGCTCAATGCTCCATGTGACTAATAAGCAGCTAATGCAGTGTAAAAATGGCCTCTGTAGAACTGAGTGGCAGAGCCAGAGATTATAGGTACAGGTTTTGAGATTATATTACAAGGCTTGAAGTTATGTAATATTCCACTGTGATTGAAGGTTTTTACTTTTTAATGCAATAGCTAAATAAAGAGATGTTATTTACATTAATTAATCTAATTTTATCGTAACACGTATGCCTGGCCTACACGTGAGAGCAGTTATATGTTGACTCCATCCAATGTTGTGTTGGTCATACTAATAGAATTATTTATCGGCCTAAAAAAATCACAATTTGATCATTTCCCCACATCGTTCAGCCCTACTTATACATTTTTAGGTTAATCACAGCCTGACAGCCAGCCCAACTTGACCGATATGGTGAAGTGTTCCTTTAAGGGGGGGCAGTCTTACCTTAACAGAATCAGTATAGTGGCTGCTGAGTCCTGCCTTCTAGTTCATGTCACTTTAAAGACATCAAAGGCGATGTCAGCAGAGAGCATGTCATCCCTATCAAGCCATACATGCATTAAGGTCAACCTTGACAAAGTCAACATCCTTCAGCTACTGAACCGATCCAACCTGCAAACAACAGCTGACTGGGACTTTTCTGGCTCTGCTCGTATTACTCCATGTGAACTACACTGAGCCCAATGCAAACCGATGAAAGTAAATAACTATCCTAATCAATTTATGAAAATGCACAGCAAACACAGAACGTCATATAGTTTTCCGATGTCAGTGCGCATTTATTATAAAAACACTCCTGCATGGTTGTCTTTCAACGTGAGACACAGCGTCTCTTAGTCTCAACTAAGAATAGTTGTGTGACTGCTGATGTGTTTGAATAAACACAGTTTTTTACAATATGGACACATGTAAACAAGTAGCTGCACTCCTGGTTTTCATCATGGTTAATGGTCTTTCCATACATTATTCCTGTGTTGAAATACTTGCTGCATGTGATCAAGGTCTAAAACTGTTCTGACCTTATGTGTTTATTTCACTTAACCATCTGGCTGCTCTGAGCTGCAAGGTCACTTTTCATCCCCGTTCCCTCTTAGCCTCGTCTCTAATCATAATAACCGTTTGGCATCAAATGCAGAAAAGTGTCACAAAGAAATAAAATCTAGAATTTTTACAAGCTAATCTCTGGTGACTAAAAATAATGCTTACGTGCACTGCGGGTCAAGAACATGTCTAGCCTTGCACAAATGCCACAACGATGTATGTCAAGAAAAATAAATGAGGCTTTAGTTTGCTAAATGCAATAAAGACATACATAACAAAGCACCCATGCAACTATAATGTGTAAAAATCATGCCACATCGCCTAAATAATGTAATGTATTGTGGATATGGTATAATAATACATACAGTTTCCTCAATGAGGAAAAAAAGACACATTTACAACTAAGTCATTAAAATCCAAACACTATAAAGCTCAACAGCTAAGCAATATAAAACAATATAAAGCCTCTGCACAGCCCACAAACTTACGAACAGAGCCTGAGAAAACACATCTTCCCTCTTGATGTAGATAAAACCAACCACAGAGGTCAGTTTAGGAGGTTCATGACATGGCAGACTGGCATTAATACTTTGGGTTTTTTTGTAAAACCAAAACTAATCAAGTTCTTGTTAGTGCCACAGTTTTGACATTTGAAAAAAACGTATTCTACAGAAAATATTAAAAAACAACCAAAAAAACTTGCTGGAGTCAAGCCCACTGCTGAATCTTTCTGGGCACAGGGCGACATTGTCTTGCCTGTGCCCTGGCTTCAAATGCGGGCTGGATTTTGATTCCATTTGTTATCTAGAAAGTTTTTTATTAATGCAATTAATGCCTGAAATTATGCTTTTTATAACCCATCTGCAATTATTGTTTCAGAGGGCTGATGTTTCGCTTAGGGAGAGTTGGCTACCCTGGGCCCAATAATGCAGAAACTAACAACATGGCCACACAGAAGGCATTTTAACCGCGTTTTTCAGTCGTCCGTGTCGTGCACATCTGATCGAACAAATGTGTTTATTATTTGTGTTTATGTATTTTAATCAATGCAGCTTTGTACACAAGGCACGTAAAATGGCTTCAGTTCCCCGTCAGTAAGGGCTGTCAGACAGCAAGGTAAAGCGGTGAAAATATTCTAAATATAGCGTACACTTAAACTGATATTGATTCTTTTAGCTGGGCCTTTTTTAGGTGGCTAAAATACATTTTGCTGCCGACCCAGTCCACAGCAGTATGTTGCTGAGCGTCCATGCAGGGACATCCGCTGGCTTCTCCAAAGTGGGGGCGCGCTAACTACTTCGAATTTGTAAACATTTATAGACTTTTCCTTGTAATGGATTATTTTTTACTTTAATAAGTTAAACGGGCAAGAAACATCACTGCAGACCCATCCCAGCCTGGAACCCTGTTCCAAGTTCTCCTCTCTGGTAACGCTACAGAGCACTGTACGCCAAAACAACCAGACACACAAACAGCTTCTTCCCACAAGCTGTCACTCTGAGGAACACTTAACATCAGTCATACAGTGTCAGGAACAATCCCTGTGCAATAAACACTAAACATTCACTGTACCTATATATTCTAAATTATATTTTTGTAGTTTTAAACACAGTCATCATTGTCAATATAAATCTAAGCAGGCTGTATATTCAGTAATAAACAGTCATATCCACCTACCTCATTTATATAAAGTAACCTATTAATCTTTCCATATTTATTCCACCATCTTTGCACATCATCTCCTTGTTCACAATTTCACTGTTATTTTTCTATGTGTGTCTATATATGTATATATACACACTCATTTGTATATATAACTATATTTATAACTGTACATACGAGTTAATTGTTGATTTTTACATATGTTCTGCTTTGTTGTCCTTGTTTTTTGCTTCTTTTTTTTTGTGTCTATTTCTGTGTTAGTACATTGAGAGCAACGGAACAAATTCCTTGTATGTGAACACATTCATGGCCATTAAAGTTGATTCTGATTAAAGACTCCACCACTGGTCCCCCACTGTTCAAATAACACATTCCCAACCAACATCCTAATTAAACGGGGGAAGCAACCTCTTTGTCCTAACTGTGACTTTCCTATATTCTGCAGTGGAAGGTATGGATCATTAAAATGCTCCATAACATCCATGTTTAATCTTTCTGTTTTCATTTAACAAGGCGTAGTGAGATTCTGTGTTCTCGCCCCACTGCGCACTGTTCAAACATGAGGCGCTCTACTGTGCGACTCAGATACGAGGCTGTACCTCATTTTAATTAGTGCACACAGAGGTATGATAAGCTTCGTTCTACATGTTAAAAGGCTTGAGAACAGACAAGACGCTTCCAGATTTTCTGATTATTATTTAATCTTCTATTTTACACTATACATTACCACACATTGGAATAATTAGGAATCACGAACATTATTTAAAAAGATGAGATGGGTCAAACAAATGTTCACCGCTCTCTTACACTCTGGCTATGCATTTGTTATGAGGATAGTGTATTATGCACATACAGTATATGCTAACTAAGCATGTTAACAGAAGAAGTAATAAATAATAAGGCCACTGAATATGAACAGTGACTGTCAATTCCAACTCCGTTATAATTGAGATTCCTGAACATGCACAGGTGTCAGCGACTGTTATTTACAATGTGCCTTTGATGCATTACTTGCACACAAAAACATTAATTCACTCAGTATTTATGAATTTAAGTTATTAGTACTTTAAACAAAAACAGGCTTTAAATAAGGCAGATAAAATAGAAATATATATACTTTTGAATCAGGAAGAGGAAAACATTTTTTTTCCCTTTTTAGTCACACAATCCTCAACGCACCTGCATAAAATCATCTGAAAGGACACCATGAATAAATTTGCGCTCCTCCTATCTTTCTGTTATATCCTATAATCAATATACAAACAGCGGAGGAGCGTGTAATGCCCCATACGACACGCCTCTCAGGGTGGAGGCTTGGTGAACCTGCCGACTTCTCGTGGCAGGGACCGTCCACTCACACAAAGTAATGAGATCATCCTGGGTGAAGTGATGCTGAAAATGAATCATCTCCCGCCTATCCCCTAACGGCACGGTGGGCACATTTCTCCCGGACCTTGTACTCCGAGGCCATCCATCCTCCACCGCCACGCAGGGCAGTGGCTTCACTCATCACAGGCGCAGCAACCCCGACCCCCCCACCCCCCTGCCCACAACAGAAGCACCTGACAGGAAGCCCCTATCTAATCCAATCAAAGTCATACAGGTCGACTCCAGCAGCAGCATTTCGAAAGGAATATTATGACTTTTACCGTTTTGGGTGCTCATTCACTTCAGGCTTAAATTCGACCACAGATGGATCCAACAGAGGGGCCGGTTATTGTTCAGCCTGGTAACGATCTATATTTGTTGATAAAGGTATGTCAGCACGGTAGATACACAGTAATACCCTTGTATCTTCGGGACATGTTTTCTATTTAGAGGAAATGGCTATTTAAGGTTAACACAATTCCGCTCTGAGACAAAAGTGTAAGAACATTCCTGTGGGTAATGAAATCACAATGCACAATCAGTGGTAGGGTTGAAGGATGGCCGCAGCCTTAATCCATTAGACCTTGCAGCCTGTTCTTATGCTGCCCCGATATTAGGACAAAGCGCATTGATGAATCCCTGCTAGGAGAGGCTTTTTCTGGACAGACAAAAACATAAACAATTCAGCACAAAGAAAAAGGAGGTGCAATGTGGCCGTGAAGATAAAGCTTAATCTATCACAACTCAGTAAGTGCAAAAGGAAAAGACAGTTTAAAGGTTTTGAATAACCACAGATGTTAGGAGCTATTTTACACTGTGCAAAGGATATGAGGTGTGTTTGAAAAATGTAACGTTTTGAGGAGCCGTGCTGAGAGATGGGCTGGGACTAATGCCTGGGTAAGTCAGGGTCGAAATGGGCCAGGTCACAGGGTCAGATGACTAACAGTGCCACAGGAGACCAAATCAACAGAGCCAGGCCGCGGGGAGAAGCACCCAAAAGAGGACAAACAGGCCTTTGACCAGCTGACCCGCTCCAGAGAGTACGCCGCACGGACTCAAAACGGCCAGGAGAGAGCCGAGGCTTGTATTTGTGATGGATGACTCACTCCGGACACACACATCCACATGAATGAGCCTACAGTGGCCATTTGCCATGCAAATTCTGACATGAAAGAGCACGAAGAGCCACACTACTGTCGAGGCACCGGTTTATTGCGAGTGTAAGCAGCTCATCACACGATTGGTTCATTGCAAATCCATTTAGTGTGCAGTGCATTAATCATGCTGCAGGCTGCCCAGGTTCACCATTTATGCTACTCTGTAGATTACAAGAGAGGGGTGTTGGAAATTCTGCTTAATAGCAAGGAAGCTCTAATTATGATCCACACATTCATTCATTTTCCCAATGTTGTGTGTTGTGTTACATACATGCTCAAAGAGGTTTGACAGAGTGCAGCAGACTGATACAGTATGTGCAAAGAATCCACAGAGAAGCCTCCTCTGCAAACTAAGCATTGCGTTCCCTAAAGTTTAAAGGTGTATTACTGGGCCATTTGTGGAAATAGCTTGCTGTACAGTGAATATAGATATCATTATGAGATTTTCAATCTCCCCATGAAACTCCCATGGGCTTTCTCTCACTTACATTCTTCTTGCAGAGCCGCACTGAGTGGGGCTCTGACATTACATTCAGTGCTACGGTGATGTTACCACATCACAGAATTAGATTGCATTACAAAAAGGTTATATGAATGAACCTGGATGTAAAAATAGCACACAAATGCACGCACGCAGCACCTTCCCCAAGCACCCCACTCGTATGCACGCCTACCTCAGAGCGTGCTTGCTTATTAGATAAATATTTTTTCCATTATTATGATTGTCAAAGGCTATCACGATAATTTAGGGAGAGTCAAACTTGATCGGAACTAACCTTATCCATCGAAGCGGCAGCTGAACGCTGAATACATGTATACAGTGCTGTGAAAAATATTTATGCTGCATGCGTCGAGCATCAGGAAGCACATGCAAGCACATTCATGAAACATCAGACACACTCACATTGTTCGTCAACATCAGATAGGACTTCAGACAGGATTTGATGGATGGAGGTGCCAGAGGGAAAGTAATTTCCACTAACTTATTCTAGCTGCTGTGAATAAGAAGAGGCAATGGAAAGTTGAACGGGGTGCTACACAGCTGGTAGCGCCAAGTATGTACTATAGTATACATTTGTTATACAGTATAAGGGCAAGAGGTCCTAATATAGGAAAATAAAATGTAAAACAGGAGCACAAAAGTGTAAGGAATGAATTAAACAGTGTTGGATGCAAGCGGCAACCTCTGGGTCTGAAAAGTGAAGCCAATGCAGAAGTACCTTAAACCTGGCCACCAGGGGCGACTCCACTGGCTGCAAAAAGAATTCTGATTGTATAGAATTCAACGAGAAAAAGACCCTACTTCTCACCTGATTTATTACCTCAGTAAACATTCTTCGGAAGTGTTTATGGTCTTAGTCGCTAGTTTCAAGTCTTCTTCGGTACAGCATGATGTTCATTTTGTAAATGTTGGTCCCATTCAAACGAAAATAGATGACAAGTCATTACCACGGCGACCGACAATCAGGATAGACGCAGCGCTACCCTTTCGTCCAAAAAATTTCACTTCTGGCTCCAAAAAAACAAAGATGGCGACGGCAAATTCCCCAAACTCGCGACTTCAAAACGGCCGCTCACAAACCAACGTGTGACGTCACGGAGGCTACGTCCACTTCTTTATGCTGTCTGTGGTTTGATGTTAGGCAACCAAGTGTTAGCCTATTCTTCCATGGCCAGGGGGTTTTTCTTTTAGCATGTTATATGTAGCCATAAAGAAATATGTAGCCATCCTTTTATAGGATATTAAAAAAAAAGAAAAAAAAAAGTCAACTTGAAAGATTTAAAAGTCAGACAGTGTTTTCCACCACCTGGCGGAGCTAACGTTAGACGTAACGCAAAGAAGAGGAGGCACGCAGACAGACAGCTGTGTGTGGTGTGACATGTGTAGAGCGGCAATGAAGCAACGCAACTGCTACCTAGAGGCAAACACAAACTGTCATTCCTAAGAAGACCTCTCCATCATAAGGCAGTCCTGGCTGACAATTTTCTCATGTTCAGCTTTGAATTGCAATTGCATGTGATCCATAAAGACTAAGAATTATCGCAAAGTGACGTCTTTGTGGATGAGAGCGACAATATGGCTCGATATATCACTGCCGAGGATTCAAATAGTCTTTTTTTTTTCATGTGACTCGTGTAAAAAATATATATGGCTCATAGCTGCTGCTGTGAAGTCAAATGGCTCCTGTTAAATGTACTTGGAATCACATTCTGCATGGGTAACTATTAGCGGCATATATTGGCAGGAAAATGATGTGAAGGCATGGGATAAAATATACACTGCTGTCACAGAGGCTTCCTATTCCAGATAGTAAAATCCATACGTTGCTCTGAGGCACAAAGCTGCTCTGAAGGCTGCTCAGCTTTCTCCACTACGCCCACTGTGTCCTCAATTTGGGAAAAACACTTAATGCAAGTCAAGGTTTTATCTGACTAACCAACTGCCAATCTTATTTCAGCCCTTTGCCCTAAAAAAATATACTCATCACTCAATTTACAAAACGTGCTTTTGGAAGACATATATTATTCCGACCAAAGCACTTTTTGGGGGGAAATTTCCATTCTAATGATGAGCTGATATTCCACCTGTTCATTTCTATCAGTGTTGTGCAGGTGTTGCTCGACTTGAAACCCACCACCGCGAATGTGTTAGTGATGCCGGGGCAACAGAGGATTTGTTAGGGGGAACGGAGCTAGGCTCCCATCTCCTTTCTGAGGTATTATCCTCAGTGCTCCTTCCCTCACACCTCAGAGTCTGACTGAAAAAAGCCTGTTGGTACATTTCCAAACTTCACTGTAGCGTATTGGTGGTTTGTGCTGATATCGAGTACCTGTTACTTTATTTAGGCCATGGATGAAACTCCATTCCCTCAAATTATTTTTGTGAGCGTGCAGTTGTTTACTCCTAATATTGCCTTAGGTAATCCTGCACTGGACTGCAGCTGTAAACCTGGACATCACCATAAAAATCGAAATCTGGAATACTGGCACCAGCACAGAGGTGCAGAAATATCTAAACAAACACACAGACTGTTGCAGTTACAATCACAGAAATAACCCCCTCGACAGATGATATATTTCTTGACAGAAAAATAATCTGCTGCTTTCCAACCACAAATATGTCGCATGGCTAAAAAGATTAGGCTTAAATCAAAGGGTGACCACTAAGTGAGGGTGGCCATCTTACGTCAGAGATAAGCAATTAAAGTCAACTTGTGCAAAATCCTGATACAATAACTGATGGGTTCACAGCCAGGTTTATATAAATAATTGATTGTAAAAAGTATTTTTGTGGAAAACAGCAACACGAACAGGAATTATTTATGAAATTGTGTATTGTGTAAGTTTACAGGTGCAATGTATAGACAGCACTTTGCTGCAGTTAGACTATTTTTAGCACGAGGGAAGGGCAAAAAAAAAAAAGAAGATGAAAGTAGCTCCCAGTTCAGTATGGCACAGTACATGGTAATTCCATTCGCTATCCTTCAAAGCAGGGAAAGTGAGCGCTCTGATTTATTCATAAGCCGAGCTTCTTCTGCCAGAGAGCATTAGACAAAGGCAGATCACCCAAAGGTAACAATTCTGCTGAGAAAAGCAAATAACAAATCAAAACAAATCAAACCAAGGTGTGAACAGTTTACAAGTTGCACTGCATAGGCTGAGCAGCAGTATATATAGTCTCTATGTGTATATAGCTGCTGGACTCAACACTTGACAAGTAGAACTCTGGTATCAAGCACCCGGGCTAATGATTTGTTTCAATACAAAATTTGAGACGGCTGCTGTTCAGGTTCTTTCATTCATTCCAATACTACGGTGTAACATGCTCCTCCCTGGGCTTTAAGCTTTCTTGCAGCTCCGTGTCAGAAATAATTCAACATGATTCTGGCTGCACCGCCTCCATCAAGCTTCTGTCAGTCTCTATCAGAGAGTGAAGGTCACCACTCTGTCCTGCTTACCTGGCCTCCTGCAGCCCGATCACATGTCCTCACACTGCACCTTCAGCCTCCCTCCGAACCTCACCTGACTACTGCGGCTGGAGGGCAAAAAAACATTGCATTTATCCCAGTCGCTATGAACAGAATGATGATAAGTCACTAACTGTAACATTGGCCTGGGCTAATATAACAGAGGTAGGTTTTCAAAAGCCAATACTGATACCAACAGCTGAAATTGTGTGGGCTTAGTTATCTTATTATTTGGTATTTCTGCAGAATTAAATTCTATAAAACCCCCTGAAACAATATTGGGATCATAATGGGTCAGAAAAATCTCTCCACTGAATTACTGTGTGTTACAGGTTCAGCAGCTATTGAAGGCATTGCACACATATTGGGACATAAAAAATAAATAAAATGTTTATACCGTAAAAATGTATAATTTTTGGGTTGAACAGGCTTTGAGATAGCAATGGTCAGAAAGTAACTAAAGCTGAAACAATTGGTTGATTAATCAATTTGTCTATTGGTAGACAATTCAGCTGAAACAACTTTGTTAATGAATGAATCGATTGAGCCACATTTTAAGCAAAAATTATAATCTGCTTTTTGGACAGTTTGTTTGACAAAACAAGACATGTGAAGATGTCTCTTTGGGATCTGGGATGTTGTGAAAGGTCTATCGTGTAAGATAAAACGAGTTATTGGTTGCAACCCTGGAAATAACCCTTTGTCACAGTAAAGGCTGTAAAAAGTATAACCTGTATTTACAATACCAGTTATCAGATAGTGGCTATTAGACGATTAGGTGAAAAACCTTCCATATATCAGAATAAACTCACTCAATTCAGATAACCCCTGCAGTAAATACTGTAATGCCTGAAACTTTTTAAAAGCTGCCTCTCTTAAAGCATCTCCAAAGTTGCCACAAATAGAACAGATGTACACATCACTGTTGAGCACCATATTAAGCATCTGATAAAAGATCTGTGAGAAACAAAAGAAGGCTGAAAAAACATTGCAGTGTCTGGTCTATTCATTTTTCTATTGAATTATTAGCAGACTGGCCCATCCAGTGTTTCGTTGGTGACATTTTTAAATCCAAAATGACTCCACACCTTTTAACACAATGGACCGTGCACGTTGATAAGGCAGTGGTCAATCAATAATCACACTGCAATAATAACACTTTCTCTCTGGATTAATCTTAAACTGACAACAATCAAATGAAATGACAACGTCAAACGTTCTTTCATTAAGTACCCCGAGCTTCCCTGACCAAAAGGTTACTTCTAATAATGAAAAATTACTTTTAATCTCGAGCCTGTGGGGCCTCTTAGGTGTGATCTGCTCACATTTGATCGATATCTCTCTGTCCAGTCCTTCCTCCTGGCTACAGTATGTCACAGAGACAAAATCTGATGGTGTCACGAACAACAAGACCAAGACATAATCAACTTTTTATTTTTTTACAAATACTATTCTCTCACTCAAAACTCTCATAATACTGCCAATGTAAGACCACTGATTTGTACTCCAGACTACATTTGTAAGACCACATCTACATTGGAACCATAGATAAATAATAGATAATACATTACTATTTCTTGAAGATTGTCAATATCAACTTTAATTAAGTATCAGAAGGTAATCAGCTTTGTAACATATAACATAGATTGCCATATTTCAAAATGAGTGTGAAGTAGGGATGGGCAGTAATTTAATATAGTCGTTTATTGACTTTCAGTATAACTGTGTGATGGTGATACATATTCTTAAAGATGCATTAATTGATTTATTTGCTACTTGGAGGCAGCAGAACAAGCTAAAAACAACATGTATATATTATCACCTTATACAGGTGATCTGGGTTGATGAGAGTGGTGAGACTGAACTTTTACAAAGGTAAAATCAAAAGTCAGCTAAAATACGCTAAAAAGCTCTGTAGAGCTGAGGGGAATGCAAAGATAAATTGTCAATATCAACAGATTTACTGGTGTAGCTTTAATAATATTGTGATATTCACTCTAATCATACTGCCAGGCAAGATCACACATTTTATATTCGCAAGTGGTCATGTAATTACTTCACACAGTACACAAGGTATAGTAGAGGTGTGGTCGTGCCACTAAGATGGTTTCCAGGTGTAGCTTTACATTTAGGGAAAACACAGCCATCAGTTTGACAGCGAAACTTCACAGTAAAACGCAACATAACCATGTCACCGTTTTCCACTGGCTGCCTGTCTGGCTGGTGGCCAAGGAAGTATTTTACTTGGAGAGCAGAAGCAACTGACAGATGCCTGAGCGGCAACACAGCATTCATCAAGGCTTCTGCGGGCTGTGAATACAGAGGCAGCCTCCGCTTGTATCCACCTGCAGCTATTAAGACTGCCAAATCCCAGGCATGAGAGGAGCTGGCTGAAGCTGTACTCCGGTATCACAGACCTGACCTCGCTAGACAACAGTCAGCTCTGGGTGTTAAACCACCCCATCCGCTCCATACATCACTGTTATCTCTATCACCCCTGTGAAGATTAGCCTTCAGCCCGCTCTACCTACCTGTTCAGACTGCCGCTGCTGAGCAAAAACCCAGAGAACCCCGGCAACATGAGGTGATAACCCCAAAAAAACAAGGTTTATAGTCTGAAATGCGAGGGGATGCACTTGACGTGTGCAGGAACCCTTTACATCACCCTCCTAAAATAGATGCAGTGCAACACAACATTTAGTCACTCTGATTAAGCATTGTGTTCACCTCTGTCGAATTAAACAATGGTGGATTAAATCTCCTCTTTTTGCTCAGGTTCCCCCGAAACACCCCGAAGCACATAACTGGAAGTTCTTAGACCCCAAATTGGGAAACAATGCCTACATGCTCATTTTACAGGCACTGATAATGCACCTTTATGTCGCTGTATCGGCTGTATTTTATGCAAACTACATTGCATTCCCGGAGGAAAAACAAACAAGACCACACTGTTGTGAATTGTTAAGTTTTTTGGAATGAAGGGGACGTGGTGGCCGGAGCCTGTCTGCCTCTGTCGTTATGTGGAGCTGAGGATGTGAAAGGGCCCATGTGCATTCTCTAGATGACCCTCCTGAGAGTAATCGACGGGGCTACATGAACGTGGCAGGTTTATTAAGTCAGTGCTTAAAAATTAAGCTACAAAGTGGCATATTAATCATCATTTCACTGGACTAAGTGACAGAGGAGTGTGATCATTGAATGCAATTTTGGGGGGGGGGACTGCATTTGAATGAGAATGACTAATGGCATATTTATTATGCTGTAGTACCTTCCTGGGTGGTAAAGGGGTGTGTGGGTGTGAGTGTGGATGTGTGTGTGTGTGTGTGTGTGTGTGGGGGGGGGGGGGGATAATTTTCCTCTTAATGCTCAGCACAAAAACATAATCAAACTAACATGAATAGCTCAAGACATCTGTAGCGGGAGGTGAGGTACCTATTGGGTAGGGCACTTCAAATGTGAGATAAACATCAGAGCACATCCAGGGTGCACACACACACACACACACACACACACACACACACACACACACAGATTATGTCACCCTCTAAGGATATTAATTAATATTTAGCCTATTTTAGATTACAGCTGGGCCATTTGGATTTTTCCTTTGCATGCCTCACTGTATGTCTCATACTGCCACATGAGGAGAATACTACACTTTGAGAAAGCCTCCGTCCACAGTCTGATCCCCCGCTGCAGGTGTCTCCTGCACCTCAGCCTGGCCATCTCAACAGTGATGGAATGAGGACAGAAAAAGGCGCCCTTCACTTTCCCCTGTACCTCCGTCCTCTGCGGACGCACTGGTCCTGCATTAGCAGTGATCCTCTCTGTCCACAGCACGGGCTGCAGGAATGTAAAACCCCTGTTGTTTTGTTCTGCAGCCCGGCGGAATGCGCAAAGGGATCACGATGTTTCCACCTCCTGTGCGGCACACACGCGCGCGCGCACACACACACACACACACACACACACAGTTGGCCGATGAGTCTCAACTTTCTTCAAAAAGCTTTTAAAACGGGCATGTGTGGAAGCAGCCCTCAAACCGCATCGCAGGGCTCCGTCTCGTCCCGTGCAGTTCCACGCAGCCCGTGCAGACGCGCGGCTAAAGCAAAGGCAGGGAATAACCCGTGCAGGCAGGCAGGCAGGAGTGTGCAGAGATCGCACACCACCGCACGGCACAGTAACTTTGACGGATGTCTTACCTGTTCCGGAGAGGAGACGCGGCGGCGGGCGGAGGACGGAGGATGTCGGGCGGAGCGCCGAGCCACGCAGCCAGCGCTGTGGATGAGAGGGCGGCCACACGTCCCCGCAGCCAACTCCAAAGTGCGTCTGTCTTTTCTTTTTTTTCTTTTTTCTTTTTTTTTTTTCACGCCAATGAAGGACAGCGAGACTCAGACTCCCCCCCCCCCCACCTTATATCAAACTATTTCCAACTGTTTCCTCATCTCATCACCACCGTGGTGTCTGGTTTCAGTGTCATTATTCATGCATGTAGCCTGTGGCATCCAGGTCCCTGTGTCTTTTGGTCATCTGGTTTTCCTTCCAGAAAGGGGTATTACAAAACAAAAGTGTGGTCAGGCTATTTGATTTTCATTTTAGAATACAACATTTTTAATTGAAACACTGCTTTTCGTGGTCAAAATGGGATAAGCGAAATTTGAAAAGTGGTTTGGTTTTCATTTTCCAATCGGAATAACAAATAATAAAATCACCAGAAAACGTTTAGGAGACCGGATGTGGTCATTGACAAGGCAGGAGCGCCAAATGTAGGATTGCCTGTGTGGCTTCAGTCCGAGCTAAAATGTCTTTGGAACACTACTCTGATATGATTTTAGACATGGCATAAAATAAGGCCTGTCACCAGAAGTGAGAGGAGTTTCTGCAAAATATGTGAAATGTGAAGAAATGTTTTGCGCTAAATGGCTCAAGCCACATTTCAGTTAGAGGATGTATGAACCTGCTTTATCTCCCCTTTGCTACTTTGATTTGTGTGTGTGTGTGTGTGTGTGTGTGTGTGTAGTTGGGTATGTTGGCTACAGTATGTGTGTGTACATGTAATTTTCCCCCAATTCATTCGATTATAAGAATTTGTTGAAAACAGGTTGATATTTTTAAAAGCCTAATAGATACGTGGCCATAATGTCCTTAAAGAGCTGAACATTTTGATATTTGCATGGTTTCTGTAGCTGAAAGCATGCAGAAGTAGTACCCCTCCAAAAAAAGAATAAGCAGAAGTCAGAAGTCAGAATAACAATAAAGCTTACAATAGTAGTGTGAATGCTGCTGACTCCGCATTCACGCTAATAAATTATGTGATCAATACTCACAAGCTGCTGAATTTTCAGGAGGTCCAGCCGCCTCCTCCTGAGTGGACTTTAACTCTGTAGGGTGCAGCAGGAGAGGGGGGCAGCTTGTCAGCTACACAGATGCAATATAAAGATGCAATATAAAGAAAACAAACACATCTGTCCCCCAAATAATGGACAACAACCTTATATTTATTACAGCATTGTATTTTTATCTTGATTATAGCCTACATTAAATGTCATCATAGGAAACAGTTACCCATCATGCTCTCCTCCTCCTCCAAGGCATCAGATTCTGTTAATAGTGCAATGTGCATGTGATATAAAACTTTAATGGCCTGAAATTTGAGGCCCACTTTGTGTTCAGTTAATACATTTTAATGTTCAAGATTCCTGAATTCATTGAGAAACATACCATCAACATAATTTTAAATGTTCTTTTAGCTCCTTCACCCACTACATTCTCGCCCTCCTGGGCTTGGCTGGTCACGTTTGTAGTTTTTGCATTCATGAATATTAGCTGGACATACAATTCAACTGTAATAAAGGAATGAAACCATTCATTAATCAAAACATACCTGAGGTCATTTTTCTCTGGAGTAACGGGAACATCAGCCAGCTTCTGTTTGTTCAGTCTTTGTCCATCTAACACTTTTTCTTCTTAATGTATACCCAGGTATCGGGAACTGTACCCTCCATCTCCCTTTCACTCTGGCAGACACAGCCCTGGCATACATGATCTGGAAAGGACAGTATAGGCATGTACTTTAAGTTTTAACATTTTTGTTTAGCATGTGCCTTTATCCACAGCAACCTGTGGTGCAGGAGAAAGTATACGTTTGTGTCAATATGTGTGGTCATCAAACCTATGACAATTGGTAATGCTAGCACCTTGTTCTACCAGTTAGGCTGCAGGAACACATTTCCACTATGATTATCTATGACATTATTACAATTAATAAAGGTGAATGCAGTAATCCTCTTTCCATCCTTCCCTCCCCATTCCTGTGTGCACTATATTTAGAAGTTTGGAGCTGCACGGATTGTTGAAATAATGATGAAGTGTGGCGCTGGCGCACACGCAAAAGCGCCGTCTGCATTTTTTCTCAGGAATGAAAGCAAATCTGTCATCTCTCAAGAGAAAATAACTGTCTTTTTCTTTCACAGAAACAAACACTATAGGGTTGTGTCAGGTTATGTTTTGCTTTTGTTCACTTCTGCATGTTCACTCACAGACAAAACGCCTGGTGACCTGTTCCAGGAGACCTCTTACATGTTTCTTGATTTGTTGCAGGTGGTTTTTAGAGGAAAACAGGAAATGTCATTTAATGAACGGTTGAAGTGGCTGACATCTTCATGAAGATGGATTAGTCCTTGTACATTGTACATAGAAAAACACTTGCCATACAAGTTTAGTTTCATTAATTCATGAGCAAATTGGAGACCCTCCTCTGACTCCAGCGTTATCATGGCTACAGTCAAGGACAGGAAATG
This sequence comes from Lateolabrax maculatus, assembly GCA_031216445.1. Taxonomy (NCBI): domain Eukaryota; kingdom Metazoa; phylum Chordata; class Actinopteri; order Acropomatiformes; family Lateolabracidae; genus Lateolabrax; species Lateolabrax maculatus. The sequence goes on along the minus strand of CM062213.1, from coordinate 24,582,910 downwards.
TTTGTATTTTTCAGGGGGGGAACACATAGTACCACGGGTCCTGTATAAACAAAACCTGCAGTAGTTCGGTGGCCTTCCACCTGTCAAGATCAAGTAAACCCCGGGGTTGGCAAGTAAATTCACTCTACATCTTCCCTCTCTTGTTTTTTGTGATATTTCATCCCTTTTGCCTTACAGATAAACAACAAAGTTTTGGGCCACGTGTCAAGAATATTAACAGGCGTGCAACCACTCCCAAGCTGATCATACGCATGTCATCTAACACAAATGAGCTTACACATGGAATTCCTGCAGGAATCAGGGGGCTGGCACCGCTTTGGTGGTTGCTGCACTACCGAGAGCTCCGTCTGTTGGAGGAGTGCATTCCTGTTCACTGAAAACTATTCTTCCCTCGACGTGAGCATCTCTGATTATACATCACAACGCTCATAGGCATTATGATTTTTAATACATTTCTGATACGTTCTTGCTAGCACATCACAGTTCACAGCTTCAATATGGAGTCTGTTCTTTATAAATTATCCAGTTTTCTTATATATACTCAATCAAAAAGTGGTAAAGATACTCCTCAGTGGGGCGAGGCTTCTTTTGTCCACTGAACATAACTACAATAAATTGATCAAAATGGCAAAACTTTGCCAGTATTGCCAGAATTGGATACCGTACTTTTGAAAAGCAGGATGCCATCAATGTTTACACTGAGGTGAACAGCATTTCTCTCAGTCTGACTTAAAAAACGGAAGATCCCCTTTCCTAAGCCTGATACATGTACTGCCGGCCACATTTAGCCTCAGATGCTTTATTTCTGGTGTAGCAAGGAGTGTTGTGGCATCCACAGGCAACAGGTACCCTTGCCTTCTTAATATGGACAATAACTCATTCACGGATCTGTGTCTCTGTTTTTATGACCCAGAGTGCTCTGTAGACCCATGGTCCAAATCAGTTTTGAAGTCGAAACTTTCAAGACTATTTGTAGACCCAGGTAGAGGTCTTCACAGGTCCACCCTAACCCTAGGACCCAAGACCCAACCCAGAACCCGTACAGGTTTGGATCCTCGTTTTATATGGTCGATCGAATCTGGGTTGGGTCCCGTTCTATTGCCATGGACAGTGTACAGTGGGTTTTTAGAGCTTCAGCTCTGAAAACGACACTATGAATGGTGAGAGTGAACTAAAGCAGTAAAGCTAAACAATGAGTGAAACTCATTATAAAGCTCTGTAAAGTTGAGGGCAGCTGCAGATTCTCTGTAGGTTCATTACCACAGTGACCCCTTTCACATTGTCATTTGGTACATTGTTATTATAAAAGCATTGATTATATCTGCTTTTAGCAGTTTACCCATAACAAGGTTGCCAACATTGTATACCTGACTGAAATAAGATTTTGAAGCCATGGGCTTAATCACACATACGTGCACCTAATCACCTGCACATATTTGAAATCAATTCACCATCATGGTTTAAAACCAAGTAGTTTTGTGCCTAAACCTGAACAACTTTTGACTGAAAACTGAAAATAATAATAAAAAGTAATTAAACTTAAAAAACTGAAAATAATAAGTCACATTTACTTTTAGTTACACACAGGATACGAACCCTAGGGTTCAAGGTGATAGTTTGAGCCGTCCATCCACTACAACCTCCTCCCTCAACGGACTTTGTCGTGGTTTATACTACGTTGCCTTCTGGGCTCCGAGCTGTGAGCTTGAGCAACTGTCCAATCAACACAGAGATAAATATCACGCACCAACCAGAGTCATTTAAGAGCTTATACTCATAAAATCTGGGGTTACGGTACATGACAAATGTTCACTTGGTTTAACCGTCTCTATACCAGAAAGACTTTGACCATAATACGTTTGCCTGTTCGTCTCTGTTGCTGTCGCAGTGTTTTGGCGTGAGAATTGTTTGGCCAGCATGAGAGCGTGAGGCTGAAGGGGAAAGCGTGTGTCTCACACCAGAAACATGAGAGCTGGCAACCCTGCACATAATGTAAGCTAGCGAGCTCATACTGACTAGCTATTACATGGCGCAATTTCATTATCATTCCAGATACTGATCACATAATTGTAATCAAAGTGTAAATGCAATGTAAAACAGTTATCAATTTAATTTCAAATATGGAGAACACACACACGTATCAAATGTAAAATTGTCTCGCTGTGTAAAACGAGGTGATAAGTGGTGATGTGAATCACAGTTGACGTGTGGTCCACAGTAAATACTGTATATAGCTGACAGAAGTAACTGATAAGGAGCAAACAGCCCTATACATTTCTATAAGAAATGCATATACCTCATTTATAACCCACTTATAGAAAATTGGAGTAATAATACAACATATTAATTTTCTTAAAAAGGTAGTTTGAATAAACTATGGAATAGACGGATATCAAAACAAGATTTTTGAAGAATATGAATTGCTGAAATATCTTGATCACTAAAATATTGCAAAATCAATCTTCAGTTTACAAATATTCCAATTCTTCCGTTACTTAACTCTTTTTTATTTTATCTTACTCTGTGTCTGAACAGCCTCCTACTCTGGACCCGAGCCAAAATTAGGGTGCTGCACCTCATCCACCGGTGTCACTGCTTTCAGAGTTTCCTGCCCTCTGCTTAAATTTGATTAATTTATTTGTACTTCTCCTCTATTCAACCAAGGTAATGACTTTGAGCTTCACCTATTTTTTAATTGAGTTCTGGGCAAGAACAACAATTTCTGACAGAGAAGAAAAACATAGAAACAAAGATAAAAGTAAGCAAATTAAAAGCACTCAAGATAATTAAAAATGCACAAGAACTGAAAGAAAAGAAGATGCCCTTGAAACCCTGTTAACATTAAAAATATGAGTTCTGAATGGTAAACAACTGCAAAGATTAATAGATTACAAGAGAACTGAGTTACATAGATGAAATAACGAGGCATTACTGTAGTGCCAGCATGATTGGTTAAAGAAGAACATAATGACAAAACCTGAGATGTGACACATTCGTGCGAAAGCTCTCTCTTTGTCTGGTTTCTGGCCCCATTCTGTGGACATCAGCCAGTAAAGCAGCAGAAAGAGAGAGAAGTCATTATCGTTACAGATGATAACTCCAGGGGCCACTCATGTAAGGACAAATCCCAGAGGGAGATACGCCTGCAGTATGCACATCATTATCAATATAGTCGACTCCCTTGTGAAATTCCACCTCCCCAAAATAGAAAGGAAGTGGCGAGGGTAGATTTCAGTTTCATGATCTGTTGAGCATGTGCTCAGGATCCAGGAATACAAACTACACCAAGGGCAAATATGCAGTTATCAGAAGCGTCTACATAATTAAAGTATTCATTTCATGTAATTACTGCCTAATCCAGTGGGACACCAAGTGTTATAATATGCACTTCCTGATATTGAACAACCTGGGCAAGTGTTGCAGTGCTCAGTAATATTAGATGGTTGCAATCATTTGGGGGAAAGAGTGACTTTTAAACTCAGTGTTTTTCATTGACTGTCAGTTATTGTTTCCACGGAAGCAGTTTCAGTTTTCTTACTTAACATAAAGGATCCAAATCAGTGTTGAGGAGTTCAAGTATAAAGGCAAACCAGGTTGTGTAAAAATATCACATGGGCTCAGAAGTAAGTAATTTAGGTGGTAATGAGAAAAGAAAAAATCTGATTGCAATTTTTATAACATCTCTTAGCTACAATATATCTTTTGAGATAAAGCTGAAAACGTATGAAGCCAATATGAGCATGAGTGCAGATGTATTTCGATGGGAAATGCTGCTATCGGATGCCAAAATTATGTTTATATACATTTGCAAAACCAATAAATATGTTTGGTTTTATGTCAGTTTTACACTTTGTTTTCTGATTAAACTAGATATAACATGTTTCAGAGGTGCTGGTAAGCTGATTTTGTTACTTTTGGGCAGAGCCACACAAGCTGTTTCCCCCTGTCTCCAGTCTTTATGCTAAGCTAAGCTAAGCGGCTGGGGGCATTCACATGTTCGGTGTGAATGTGCCATAAGATCTAACATACATTGCTGACTTGGTGTCCAAAGGCAAAACGCTCAAATCTCCACCCGCCCCGGTGTCACCCGCTCTGCAGCTGAAACTGTTGTAATGCTACCATCGCACCATGTGAACGCCTATGTCTGTATTTATGTGTATGCGCTGTTCAAGCTGTTGTGTGTAAGGAAGAAAACACTCAGCATCAGCATTTGTTTCAGCAGTGGCGGAGACCTATTATATTCCAAAGACCCAGCTTGTTGTTGAGTTGGCTGCTGTTATGTTACAGAGGACGGTTCAGCCCCGAATTTCAACCAAATCTCATCGATTGACTGTGAAGAGAAAATGAGAAAGCTGCCTTTTGATGTCCTGACCATGACCTGTGCTCTGAAACACTTAAATGTTTGAGCCATAATAGGAGCTTAAACCATTTTATTTTTCTCACTGTTCCATACAAAGGAGCTTACCACAATGCAACATGTAATTTATTTGATTACTGTGTGTGGAAAACAGTGCATGCTCACCTATCACCCTCACTGTGTATACTCCACACCACATTTATAATTTGAGGTATTTTAATCTTCGATACAGTTCAGAGTCCTGCAACTTTGTGTCATGCTTGTGGTCTCTCACTGAACATCTCCTGTATTCTGTGATTATTTGATCCCAACTGGTTGAGGTTTTGTCAAGCAAGTATTGTTTATGATTCAATGCATCCATCTCCTGTATCTATTTAAATAAAAATGTGTACAGTCACTGTAATACATAGAATTCTTTAAAGCTGTAGTAACCAATATTTGTAATATACAATGCTTCAAATGACTGTGTGTGCAATGTAGAAATAGTCAGTGACGAACCAGCAGAGAAATATCATCACTGCAGTTCCCCTCAGCTCTGCAGAACATCATAGAGTCTTTCGGCTCATTGTGGGGGCCCGCAGCTTTACTGTTTTGATTCACTCTTAGCAGCTGTTTGCAGCCACACAAAAAAGGTGATGAACTCACTGCATGCTTGTTCATCGCCAAACAGCATACAGACAAATGCAGTGACTAGCTGGTTAACATAGAGTATTTGGCTGCCAAAGAGCCAGATATTTACTTCATGGGGTGGGTGACCAAAACATTCATTTACAGTGTTTGCTGTGAAGTGAAATCAGCCACCTTCCTCATATCAAATACAGCAGGTATCTTTCTGTGACTATTCCAGATTTGGCTAACGCTGTGTTGTGATTTTTGGATGACATATTACCTACTACCAGACTCTGCCTTCTCTGAAGTCACTGATGGGGTCCACACATCCCTGCGTGCAGTACGCTGTGGCTGTTAATAATGATTCATAACACTTCCTCCCACTCAGTGTGAGTAACATTGCAGAGGAAAGAGACAAATCTGAGATGCTTTTTATATCTGGACCTTTCAATCAGGATCTGACCTGTCTGTAATAAGTGACATCCAAGCCTGGCTGTGTAATTTATGTGCTGCCTCAACAAATTGCTTCACAGGGGACCAGAGCAGAGCCTTTTCTTTTCTGGCAGATAAAAACCCACAGAGACAGAGCCTTCTCATACTTACTTTAACTTCAATCTGTTCCTAGCCTTTATTCCACCTCCCCCAAATATAAAAGCAAAATTTAAAGATGATCACATGAATGCTTTCTCTGTAAACAGCTGTGCAACTGCAAAATAACATAATGACTCTGATTGTATGAAACCCCACCAACATTTGTCTTATTATTATAGCGGTTACAGCTTTAATCAGAAAGCCACTTGGTAATGTGTCTGTGGTGGCTTCTGTTATTGCCTTAAGTCACACTTCTGTCTTATTACATCTCTGAAATTTTATTTGCTTGCTGAGGCAACACAGGTTTCTCCCTCTAATTGTCTCTTCGGGGAGAGGGGTCTTCATGTTTGAAGGAATGGACAAACATGGGTTTCTGACCCACTTTTATCTAACCAAAGATGTTTGCTGGAGTGGTCACCCCTGGTTTATAGCACCAGGAATGCTAAAATCCTTCACAAAGTCTCCCAAATATTTAGTCTGTTCAGACAGACCTGATAAAATGTGTCATTTAGTGAATGCAAAATGTTAAGAAAAGTCTAAGCCAAACTCTATTATAAGTATAATAGGAAAAATAACTGTGGTGGTTAATAGAAATAGCAGCTGCTTCAATAATTCACCTTTGGTTTGGCCAGATATCTTATTTTTTTTTATATTAAACTTTCATTCATATATATATTATATTCATATATTGTATAGAACAAAAACTCAAAAACAAAAATGTTTCTAGTCACATTGTCTAGTGCTGCATTCAGTGTAGTACCACATGTACACTACATTTATATTCACATCTTGTTTCATTTGAACCAAGCCAGTGGAGGCCGTGTCAAGTGAGACACAATGTCACAAGCTGCAGGAGTGTGCTGTTCCAGATTCAAAGGGGATGGACAATGCATCATTTTTTCATGAAAAGCTATCCTTGTGACGGTGTGTCTGCTGTCTTGTCTGACTTGCCACCCCCAGAGTACCAGAGAGGCATCTCTGGGCACAAGAGAAGGCACACAGGGAGAGGGAGATTTCGTCCAAGTTCTCCTCCTGGAGCAAAGTAACAGATCCTCCGACTGATCTCCTCTCCTGCATCTACATTAAACACAACAGGTGACTGAGCACGTGTGATCAGGCCCTGAGACAATCTGCCTGAGGAAAAACAGTCATTAACAACCTGAAACTATTTTGTGTAACCTTGACAGCACGTGATTGCTCTGAATGTGCAACAATAGTTATGTGGATTTTTTAATGGGTTTTAAATTTTACTGAGTGGGCTGTTATTTGCCAGCAGTATCAATTGTCCTTTTGGTTTGCATCTGAGGGTGTCCTTGGGAGTCGCTCCTGAGAACTGTCAAGTGGACTTTCAAGCCCATAATTAATTTATTTCTTTGAAAATGTTCTTTGTGATGTTAACAATGTTAAGAAGTCTTGTGCAAAGTACCTTTTCGTAGAACCGAAAACCACACATTTAAGCCTTCGTGAGACAGATGACTGAAATGCCTCTTGTGTAGACATGCCATAATAGTCTACAACCATGCTAGCAGCACTGTGAGGCTGTACTTGAACACACCAGTGCTAAATGTTAATGTCAGCATGATAATATGCTCATAACACTAACATGCTGCTGTTAAACAGGTATAGCGTTCACAATCTTAGTTTACCCTGTAAACATGTTAACTAAGTAGCACTAAACATAAAGTAGAGCTACATGGGAATGCCATCCACTTTGTCAGTATTCGGTCATAAACCAAAGTGTTGGACACATGTTGACCTGATGATGGCGCTGTGTGGAAAGTTAAGGTCACGCCAAAGTGGTTACAGGGAGGGACCAAACTGTCCGTACCAAATTTCACAAAAATCCATCCAAGCAGTTGTTGGGACATTTAACTTAAAACCACAGCTGTTGATGGTGGAGCTAGAGGAAAAGCCGGGGAATCACCAACGTCAGTGGGCTCCTTCCTCTGCGGACCACGAATGTCTGCACAAAATTCCACGGCAATCCATCAAATACTTGTTGAGGCATTTCAGTCTGGACCAAAGTGGAGGACCAACCGACATTTTCATCCCTAGAATCACTGCGCTAGCATGGCTAAAATTTAACTTTTCAACCCAGTTTTGTTCTGAATTTAAAGCCACCTTATGCTTTATGTTAATTGTATTCTTTGCACACAGTTCCCAACCACAAAGAAGAAAAATCTCCTTTCAAATTTGTATGTGTTTCAGAAGGCAGTAATCCTTACACAGACAAGGATTAAGGGGCACACTTGGTCCCCAGTATACATCACAAGCCTAGGGGGACACCTAACCCAGTAGCCCAGAATGGTCTGTAATCATATGGTGATGGCAGGAAACTCTGCACTGCACTGCACTGCACTGTGAGATCTGGCAGTTCTCTCGAGTGATGTAGGCCCCTTCAAAGTCTTAAACCCAGGGAGAGGCAAGTGTCCCACGCTGTATATTCAGCCCAACCTTTTCATGTAGCTACAGCATGTAGCGGCTGGGGAAACAGTTTGTGGCCAAGAAGCTTTAAATCTCTTCCTCCTTATTCGCTCTTTTGTCAAGCTACAGCTTGTAATGCATACTGGTGGTGTCATTAATGTGAATGTTTAACTTGTTATTTTTACAGCATTGTGAAAATAACACGGCACTAATCAATATTTTTATATTAACAAGGAATCAAACGACTGAGACTTATAGCCCGACTCTGCAGTTTCCCTCAGCTCTAAGGAGCGTTTAGTGCCTTTAGGTGTGTTGTTTTGTATTTTTACGGCGCACAAATTTACTGTTTTGGTTCAGTCTCACGGCTCTCATCTGCCAGCAGGCAGCTGTCTAAAAAATATCTGATTAACCCACTGTACACCACCTGACCAGCACCAAACAACATATAGACAAAGCATTTAGCAGCTAAGGGGAGCTAAAAAGTGTGAATATTGGACTTTAGTTAACAGGCTCAATTAATGTTGCCCAGTGGGTGGTGAAGTGGCCCCAAAGAAATAAATTTAACTGCCTCTATAATGCTTCAGAAAAACTTCATTGATGATGATTACGTTAACATTATTATTAGTAGTAACTGTAGAAGGGGTAGTGGAGGAGGTAGTGGTAGTAATAGCACAGTTGTGTGTGCCAGTTGTACCTAATTTTTACAATTTTCTGTCTTGGCTCAAATGTCCATCAATTATATTTTAATTATAATATGTAAGTTTTTCAGCATTAATATTTTGAAGTGTATACATTCTAAACACAATTTGGAGATTGGCTGCTCTTCAGATGAACTATAACAGCTTTAAAATAATGCTGTGTATAGATGCAATGTCAGCCATTGCTGCAGCATACATGCGACAAACTGAAGCTGTTGGTTTCATGGGGCCATACCTGCTTCTCAATTCATGCAGAAACATGGGCAGATAAAACAGAAGCAAGGTATACGCCGAGCCAGAAACCCCAGAATGACAGAGGAGGGAACACCTCATTAACGGCAGCCGCCTGGACAGATCCCAGTACTCAGTCTGGGGAGTAAGAGCCAGCTCGCTCCATTACAGGGAAGAGAGAGACTTCTAAAGGGCATGACCATCTGGAGCAAGCCTCACTCGTTTTTTCTGAACTGCGTATGGGTGGGAGGCAGAGCCCAGACTCATCAAGCAGGTTGATAATCAGGTGCCACGGAAACTCATTCATGTTGCTCTGTGTCGGGTCAATTGTGGCCGCTGGTAAAATGTAGCAACTGGATAAAATAGAGAACAAAAAAAAAAAGCTCTGTGATGATTGTTATGCAGGTTGGGTGAGCTCTGAAAACCCCAGAGTGGGTGAAATATTTTTGTGAACCCGAAGCAGCCCAATTGTTCAAAGCAACAGGACTATGGAAGATAGAAGTAGGACAAGTTTTTAAGTAAGAATAAGAACAACCATGTCTTTTCCCCCACGTCGTTCAGTGTCCAGGAAATGTCAGTGGAATGCCGTGGGGACAGGTGAAAACTCAGTATCCAGTGTTGAGATGACATTCGTCCCCTAAGGACAAATGGCTGCATATGAAAAATTGATATGGGGCAGAAAATAGACTTCCAGTCCAATATAGAACAAGGGTGACCATGAGACTAGTACAGTCGGAATCCAAATTATAGCAGCACAATTTACCCAAATTAATTATTCACTGGGCAGGGGCCTTGTATCAGTATCTAGACACACAATTACAAAGACACAAGGAAGGGCTTGTTTAAGAGCACATCCAGAACAAAACTAATGAGGGCCGACATATTGATTGATGGCAGTGTCCTGAAGCTATTTGTCTGTCCTCTGCATGTAGTTCTTTCCTGCAAAAAGGAGGCTTTTTCAGTATTAGCAACATAAGAAGAATGAATGAACGTAGCCGCAATGTTTTTCAGGTAAATTAAAGTATGGATGTTTGAGATTCCTCGGAAGCAATCTCCCGGTGACATATTTTTAGCAGTATTGTGTTGATTGAGTAATTCCTTGGAGTCCGAAAAATATGACCACTTCAGTATTAGATCACATTATGTATATACACAAAGTGCCCTCAAAATGATGTTGCAGTAACCCTGTTGCTTCTCAACTCATGGGAACTGTTCAACAAGCTCACCAATGACAAGCGAGCCTTAATAAGTCAGCCGGCAACCAGACTGCATGGAACACTGCTTCCGCGCTCGGATCGGCGCTCAGGGCAGATACATAGATAATCAAAGCATGACAGTAGGTTTTACATTTCAAATAACCCACGGTGCATTACCAGCAGTTATTTACAGTGCAAGCACTACTCATTAATTTTTAAACAGCCCCTTAAGGTCTGGTTGACAGACAAAGCTGGCAAGCAAAAGCAGGAGAATGAACTGTTGTTGTTTTTCAACTCACAATATGAAACATAGTAATGGCACTGAGCAAAGTGCTACAGAATGCATTATTAATACCATGATGATGCAATATGTAAAGGTCACGGCCATTGTCTCTGCACACAGTCATTCATCATAAAGTGTGTCTCCATGTACATTGATACACAATATTGGTGTCCAGTTTACATTTAAGATATTTAGCAGATGCTTATTTAGAACAGCAGTTTAGAAGCACGTTACTAAATATTCATGAATTTAACTCTGTTGGTAATTGATTATGTGGAACAATGTAAATTTTTTTACAGACTGTACTTGTCTTTTCAGTGAAACCCTGCAGGAGATGAATAGACAGCTTGGCAGATGTCTTTTCTTGCCATGAACCTGACGCCACTGGGAGTACTGGGAGTTCCCGACACCACAAATGAGATCGCACAGCTGCCATGTCTCGGTCCGCGCTGGCGTTGTTGTGAACGTTGGTCGGTTGTACATACAGGTGCGGCCCCGGCTCAGGTCTGCGGAAGTGAGGCTGTGACAGCGTGTATACCCGGTAATCCTCCATTCTGGCTTCCCCGCCACAGCTTTGCAATCTCATCACCCACGCGTGTCTCATTAATTCCAGTCATGGCCGAGTGGCCCATCACTCCTGCTGTCACCACCTGGTAAGATCCTCCAGCCACCGCGCGCCAACCCAAGGTCTCTGAACAAAGCAGGGGGTGAGGAGGGAAAATGGTGGCCTGCGTTGTGGCCACAAATCATTGATGAGGGTCAGACTGTCTCAAACTGTGAGAACTCACCTTGGGCCTGACTTTTTGCAGCCCTATAAATGAAGACTGTTGTACTCGCTGATGGATGGACTGTAACAAAATAGAAGGGAATTGCAGCATTATTTGGCCATGATAAGGAATGTTTTAAATAGCCGCAGGCTCACATATTATACGAGAATATATTTGGACAAATGAGTAGAACATTCAATAAATCATTATTATTATTATTTGCTGCATTATACATGCATAGCTGATGCCGACATGATGAGGCCAATCATACTAATTAGATGGAGCTGTGGCTTGACTATGTTAGGTGTTGTGTAATGACAGCGCTAACGATGCTTTAAAAGTCTTCGCAACACACTGAGACGCACGCTGCTTAGTTTACTGATGGCTACATGGCTTCAGGACTATTTTCGCTTTCTGATTGCAATGGTGGAAGTCTTACCAATTTTTCTGAGTTTCTAACACACAGGAGTGTAGAGAAGATGAGGTTGTTTTGAATAAGGGGTTTTCAGAATGTATCATAGGATAGTATAATTTCAAAGTGCTCATGTGTAAAAAGTGTCAAAATTAATAATACATGAAAATGGAAAACTTCAGTGACTGTAAACACATCAACATTTCAAGGAGAATTTTGTAAAATGATGGTACATAGCCTAGAGTGATTTCACAAAAACTGAGCTGGGTTTGAATTATATATTATAGTTTGAAGGCACTTAAAGGATCATTCCAGGATGGTATAACTTGTGTTTTGTTTTTTCCTGTTTTTCATCATTCTTCTCGGCCATAATCACACTGTATTCACCAAGTTGTGGAGAACTGGGAACTCCACTGCATCACTAAGGAGAAGCCCTACAGGACAGGTAACACGAGCAGAAGGATGACCATACATGTTTTTAACAAACCCACAGGCTAAACTTATTTGAGAAACAAAAAAAATAAGATAAACTCTAATATTTTTACCCACACTGTTGTACACATTCATCCTAGTTTACAGACCATTCTGCGATTTGTCGGCTGGAAAAATAAGAAAAACTTTTTTATTTAAACCCTTTTTATTCAAAATTCTATTCCACTTTTTGTGATGAATAGCTTCATTTGGCTTTTTTCACATATTGCCAGGAAGTTCAAGTGTTATGTTGCCTCAGTATTCTCAGTGCTGTGTACAGAGTGAAATGTAAAACATTTCATTATCCTCTCCAAATATTCAGCTGTAGGCCACAGTACATACAACTCATATGTTTGTTGTATCATGACAGTAGCAGTAATAAGAAATGATTTTAAAATGTTGTGTGTTAACAATCTGTCTGATTATCTGACCACTCGTGTTTCTCGCCTGGTCGGACTTTGTAGTTGTGTGTGTGTCACCATGTTCCCAGATATCAGCAATTACTTTAGTGGGTAAAATGAGGGACAAGCAATCTCAGTTCTGGTTTTTCCCCCTTCCGTATTCTGTCTTCACTGTATACCAGCAGTTCACCAGCAGTTACGAACTTGGAGCTTGCAAACAGAAAAAAAGGGGACAACAGAAGCATCAAGCTGAGCAAAACCTCAGGCATTTTTTGACATCAAATCACTACTGGGTCTTGTGTATCAATAAGGACTCATGCTATCATTTTCATCACTTTCATGATGCAGTGGAAATGTATTCAAAACCTTTGACATAAAATTTCCATACACACGTCTTACAGAACCTTTCTCTGTATGATAATGAGTTTTCATGCCATGTGCAAAAGTTTAGTCTACATGATGTGATAGTAAGTGTTATGTTTTGACAGCCAGTCCCTGTATACGCTCCAAAAGCTAAAAACTGTTTTTTGAGCAATTCCAAAACCATGTCCCAGGTGGTTTAAGTGTTGCCACAACAGGTGAAAGTGTGGATTTGACAGTTTTTATAGCACAAATCTTTTATAGAAATACATTTTACTTGTAGAATGCCCACATGTGTAAAACTGGTTGCAATATTTGAAATGATCATATGCCAGAAACACACAATAGATTGCTGTTACGGCTAATTTCATTTGATGACAACTTGGCAATTTTGATGACCAAAAAAATGTATTTTCTGACTTGTAATCTTAATGTTTCCTGTAGAACAAAAAGTGCTCCTCCAATTAAGTCTCATGATTTTGTCACCCCCATGTTTCCTGTCTGGATCTGTATCTGAATAGGCCTAAAGGAAGAAAAGCAGAAAAACCAACCGTGCAATGCATTTTTAAACCTGCATTAAATAACTTTTTGGCCACTTGGGGTTAGCAGAAAAAGCTGTAAACACTTAAATATTAATATATAATAAAAGTCGCTAGATTTGTCGCTAGTCGCTTTTCACAAAAAAAGTCGCCAAGAGGATTTGGAAAGACGCCGGATTTAGCGAGAAAGTCGACAAGTTGAGAGAAGCTAACATGCTTTGTGGAGCTGAGTGAAATAGCACGGTTTGGTGGTAATTCTCATGTGGGTTTATCAATACAAGGTACAAGGTTAATTTATCATCATTTTACAGCACAGCGTTGTAGAATGGGATGCTGAGCTTTCTTAACAAGGGTGGAGATGTGAGAGGAACATGACATTAACTGTGATGCTGATTCCCAGGAACTATAAACTGTTCACTTGCTCCACCTCAGCTCCATTGATGTAGCCAGAGGTGTATGTCTTTGCCTCCTTTTTTTGTAAAATCAATGATCAGCTCCTTGGTTTTGCTGATGTTGAGCAGCAGGTTGTTCTCTGCACACCACACTGCAAGGTTTTTTATTTCCCTCCGATATAAATTCTCATCAATGTTTGTAATCCGGCCGATGATGGCGGTGTCATCTGCAAGCTTTACAACAGAGTTCTGTTCATGCAGTCGTGGGCGTACAGCGTGAACAGGAGGGGGCTCAGCACACAGCCCTGGGGGGTTCAAGTGTTCAGCACTAGATTGGAGGAGGTGTGACCGCCAATCCGGACTGTGTGCGGTCTGTTTGTGAGAAAGTCCAATATCTGGTTGCAGAATGTAGTACTCAAGCCCAGAGGGCTAACTTTGCCAATCAGTTTCATGGTGGAGATTGTGAGGGTCCAGGCTGGCTGGGATGTTGTCTGTGACTTTCTCAAAGCGACCCATTACACTCAAGGACCCATTGATCAGTGCAGCTTTAAAAATAAATACCCCAAATAAATTTTATGGGGTGAAAAGAATGCAAGCTGTCCATCAATAACTAAAAATAAATGCATATAAGATATACTTGAAAGATAATTATTGGCAAACAACACTGCTGCTATGATCATAGCATTATATTAAGGGTATTTGGGATTTTTTAGGGAGTAAATGAATGATGACAGCAAGGGACTCCATCAAGAAACCTTTCTGACTGACATCATGAGGGATGAGTAACATTTTGCAGAACGGGGTCAAGGTCAGTGATGTTCAGGTTTCGTGCACCAAATTCAAGGTCTGAGATGTATGCCCAGGGGCCAAGCAGTTTTCATTTTCACTGCTGGATGATACTTCACGGCAGTCTTTGAGCATTGAAGCTTTCACATTTGTTGTTGTAAACATCTGGCATCGTTCATTGAAAAAAAATCCTGTGGTGCACAGGAAGTACAACGGGAGGCATAAAGATTAATTTTGGAATGAACAGAAGAAGTTGTCCTCACACCCTTTCAGCGTCTTACATATAACACATATTTCAGTGAAAGGTGCGTGAGCTGCCCACTCGCCTTTAAAGAAGATGCTTCTGTGGATTGCGTGCTGTGCCCTTTATGTGTCCTTTCTTATGAAAGACATACTGAAAATAAATGTCCTCCACATGCTGAAAAGAGTGCAAAAGAATAGACAGTGTGAATTCAGGGTCTTTGATCCCCTACAGTCCTTTAACCTCTGCTACCTCAGCAAGTGTCAGAGATTACATGCTAAAATGCAGAAAGCCACTGGGGCCTTTCAGAAGACACAGCAGAAATATAAAACTGCATTTTATATCCATTGTTGATAGAGACTGTCAGAGATCATCTGGAAAAACTAACAGCTTTTACAGAATAAAAGCATTTAGGTATGTGGAGTTCAGACTGTGATGAAACAGGCTCCGGTGTTTGACATACTGTAAGTTAAGGGACAGTGAATAAGAAATAGCCGCATATATATCACAAATCCCATTTTGCAGATGACAGAGGCAATTGCTTTTTCTGCTTTTATGAAGTGATTCAGGCTTACTTAGATGTGCAGAACTCAAAACTGTGGAAATTGTCAGCAAAAGGAAAATCCCACCCCACAGCAAATAAGGCGTTTCCCCATTTCCCCAGTGTCAGTGGCATAAAAACAGTGAACAGCCCTGACGAATCTTTCTCCTCTTCAGTCTTTTTTCTATTTCCTCAAATCGACTGTCAACAGATCCTCAAGAATTTCAATTTTATGACATTTGCGGGCGAGCGATTCAAAGCCCCGGCACTGTAGAGAAAAAGACACTGGTATCCACAGAGATTCTGAGAAAATGCTATATAGTATTTCCCCACAACAGAAAACTCACAATTGGAAGTTTCAGAGAGGAGGCAATGGCCTCAGACACAGCTCAAAGACATGGTTACTGGACTGTTCAATACTAAACGAAGACTTTTTCTCTGGAGACCACTGAAGCCTTCCTGGAGCGCAGCGCTGCAGACGTCTCTGTGGCAGCCTTCAAGGTGCAGAAGATAAGAAAAATGAAAAATAACACTGTCGAGAGGCGGAACACTCGTTCTGGAAAAAACGACATGCTCTCTCCAAAGCATTGTTTATTTAAACTTTTTGTCCTCAGCAATGGTGTCCTTTATCATTATAAGTTATATTATTTATATATTAAATATATAAATCTATTTAAGATTTAAAATGCCTAACAAAATATGTTTGTACTTGTGTTTTTCAGCTTTCATAACAGCAACACATTAGCAACACATGCTGTATCAAGTTTAACTTGATACAGCATGTGCTGCTGTTAGTCATGAGAGAGGACTGGATGGTACAAGTAGGTTGCCTTGAACAAACTGTTAATGTCAATCCTACAGTAAAACCCTGAACTGAGCTCAATGACTGTTTTAAATATGATCACTTTATGCGATATCTGCACATGGCAGCTACAGTATGGCTAAAGTTAGGGAAAGATCGGGGTAATGGTGACTAAAAATGTAAACATTAATTGTTGTGTAATAGGACGCAAAGTTTGGTCTCTTGGATGGAAGACTTGCTACACGTCCGTCCACCACTTTGACCTTCACGCCCTTACTTTGCGCCTCGCTACATGTAGGGCACACTGCGTCCGTATTGTAAATTCATGGCGCAGAAAATAACGTAAAAAAAATATGGAAAAATTGGACACCGTATCCATTTACTCTAGTTTTGTTGCCTGGCAGCTTTTCTCCTGTAAACCCAGTGTTTTCTTATTTTGTGAATTGTTGAATGTATGTCCTCTTCAGCGCACAGAGCACCTCCAGCTGTGGAGGTGAGGAGATAAAAACAAACACTCTGCACAGAGAAAGTACTGAAAGCTGGAGGACAGACAGGATGGATAGTATATAGTATCTAAAATGTGATGCATCATTTATACCATGATGAATAACACGTCTAATTTAAGGAGACAGTCAGGTAGATGGTTAAGTCCACAAAGCATGTGACTTGACACTGGAGGACATGGTTTATGTCCCACCTCTTGCAAACAGCAACATTGGTTCCTTTTACCCACAAATGCAATCTATTTCTAAGCGTAACCATGGCCTTAATATTTTCCTGACTTTGTTGATACAATTGATTTAACCGTGCATCATATTTTTGTATCATTCCTTTTGAAGCAGTGTCCAACAATGGCCATAACCTTCCACCAAATTGCAAAATGCAATGCTTGTCCAAAGTTAGGTGACTTTGTATTGTCCCCAGCTTGCACAACACGTCATGACTTTTCTCGAGTTTAGTTATTTCATTATATTTCCAGTGGCCTTCTAATTAACCTAATTTTATTCAACCTGCAGGCAGTGATTATCTGGTGAATACACCCGTTTAATGGGCGTTTTATGGAAGTATTATTTTGTTTTATGCCTCATCTTGAGGCAATGATGCAATTATGCTTATAATTATGTGTTATTCTAGCAGAGATATCCCACATGTCATTAGATTCGATGAATTGTGTTTTGTATGTTGTACACAATGAAGCTGAGTCCACTCTAAAAGGTAAGGAGAGACTAAAATAAAAGTTGCAGAACGAAAAGGATAAAACCCTCGTTTCCATCCAATGGGTTCTGTTGAGTTTGTGTAGTGCAACATTTGGGGCATCTCACCCGTGGAGCAGGAGCCTGAGCTGGAATCACACCTCTCCATTTTGAAATTGGCTTCACAGAGGGTTTGGTGCTCCCTGCGTTGGCGACTGTGTTGAAGGGAATGGACAGCATCTGTGCTACCAGCTGAGTTGACTTAAGCCTCCTGGCAAGCGTTTCATTTGGAGAGAGGCTGCGGTGGAGAGAACACCACACTTTTTCCCGTTTGTTTTCGTATTGCATGGTTTGTTTCAGTCAAACTTGTGTCTGTCTGTCTCTTTTGGGCAAGATGTACAATGGTAAAGGTCTTCGGGAATGGGTTGCCTAGCAACAATGGCTGCGGTTAAGTCAAATTTATTTATAAAGTGTCAAAATTTGTCAGATGGCGTTCTAGAAAAAACATGAAAAACACGAGTACAAGAGAGAGCACTCTTAGAAGACAAAGATGGACAAGATCCATCTCTCAGTTATTATCTGAGCCATATTGCAATTTTGCTGCTTTTTTATTGACCTCAACAATTTCCATCTAATTAACTTTATTTGTCTCAAGTAGGACAACACTAATAGAAGCACCAACCATTTGTGTAGCAATGATGAAAAAATACAAAACAGGTTCACACACCCAAATCTGCAAATTTAATTCAGTTTTTGTAAGTTCCACACAGGTGAGTAATGTTGCCATGCAAGTGTTCAGTGTCTTGCTCAAGGACACTTTGAGTCTTTCTCTCTCTCTTTCTCTCTAACTGCTCTACCTCCTAAACCATGCCACCCCCAGGTGTCTTTGGGATTGCCTTATTGGAAATTTCAACATTCAACATTAAATCCCCAAAGTCCATGAATCAAAACAAAAGTTTACATGCATCAAAAAAATCGAAATGTTCTGGTTGTTACAGGAAAAGAGACAGGTCCAATTCCTCGTTGAAATGAACTGGAAACAAGGCATTTAATGTAAAAAACCCATTAAGCTTTGCACTGAAATAGTAGCCTCTTCACTACCACCTCTTCATGGTTGGATCAATTTTTCTATACACAGAGTTGAGGAGCAGAATGTTGACGGACAGAAGACATGTCTGACGACTGATTTAAGTTCTGAGAATCTTAATTGGCAGTGATGGCTTGAATGACACTCATTGTGGTGAAAGGTTAAAAAGACTCAGCCCTGAAGCTAAATGACTCTTGCACACTGAAGAAGGTGGCATTTTACTCCTCGCTCTCTCTTTTTTTTTTTTTTTTATCTACCTTGAGTTTAATGATGAAAATTCAATGAATAAAACATCTGTCTGAGGTATTAACTCCAACAAGGGCAAGAATGACATAAAAATCATCAACATGCCAGAAACAGCTAAAAGATGTTTACTCTAGTCTAGTGTTGAGTTGAAATCTTAATTAATGACTCCTCATAACTATTTATTTGCTACAACATTACATCATATGAACTCCTCCAAACTAATCTAAGGCAGGAAACTGCTGTGCACAACGGCAATATTTCAGAGATGAGGCAAAAAACAACTGTGTCCTCCAGCGTACAGTATGAACTATTACGCCGTCCTTATTGTGCGTCTTCTACAGTTTCATCAAGCCATGAAGGAGACAAATGATGTGTGAGGAAGCCCCGTGGAAAGCTCGGCCGTGTGAAGCAGTGGCAGCTCTGCCTCTGTTTACTGTGCTTTGTAGTCACCAGGCCCACAGCCATTTGTCACACTATTGGCGCATCGGCATACAGTAGAGCTCACAGCCGGGGCTGCTCTCTCATTCATCAAATCGAGAGCTGATGAAAGACTTTTGACTTAAATGAGAGAAAACCGAATACAGCCGTTGCGTTGTCCTGTATGAGCATCCTTTGTCATTTAAATGCCTAATTTCAAATGACCCACATTGCCGTCCCAGCTCTCTGCATGCACAGAAAAATACAGTGACACAAAATTATCATTTAAATGAGAAATAGTTATGTTATTTGTAACAATATCATCATCTTCAACCACGCCAGGCATAAAATTGCAATATGATGATTTTGCCCACAAATTATAATTGAAACAAATTAGCATGACACTGATATGAGCATGCTTCAGTCTTTGTCAAGGCTGGAATTTGAGTGACTTGTTTGAGAAAATATGTTACAACACGAAGAACAAAACTGGCAGGAACAATAGTAGCCCTTGAATGTCTACTGGCAATACAAAAAGCACAAATGTACATCTGTTGGAGAATGCTGAGAGGTTTCATCCAGCTATAATCTCCAAACAGGCAATTGTCTGTGTTAAAGCTCTCCCCTATGACATCTGGGCTCCTTGTATTGTATGTATTGTATGTCCAGACTGCCATTTGGCCTCTATTTGAAAGTACCAGTGGTTACATTACTGTGTTTCTTTAAATATATTAGTATTTTTGCCTACTGCCTGCAGGTTACATTACAGCAAACACTAGCAGATGGGTCACTGCAGTGCTGCCCAATTTAAGAGACAGAAATAGAAATGTCTTCACTGACAGAAGACTTCATAGACCATAATGCAATGCAGCCACAAGACTAGACAATGTAGTTTGTTTACAACCCTTGTCTAAATGTCATAAGTTATTCTGTGAAATATAAGAAATCATCATTTGCATTCAAAGAGCTTCATTAATGTGACTATTATTGACGTCAAAGGCAGCTTCTCAGGCCTGCAGCCATTTTAAAATTACAACCCTTATTTTTTCTAGCAAATTAAATAAGAACAAAGATCAGCCTGTTAATACACATAATGAATAAACAAGGTAGTAATGTTAGTCCATATAATATGCTAATTAATAAAAGGCTATCATGTGTGCCACAGTGTTTAGCTTATTATTATTATGCTAAGTTTATATTATTTGTCCACGTGCAAGAAAACTCCACAACAAGCTGAAAAGTGCACGTTTATTATATTAGGTTGATATGGCAAACTTTTACCTCTGTTGGTCCCCATCAACTCCAGTAAACAAGGTTAATGAGAACAGTATAATTGCTAGCCTTAAATCTAAAACAGTAAGCTGAAGGATGCTACTCTTACTCTGTAAAGCTGAGGGGAACTACAGAGGGGCATTCACATAACATATAATCTTTGATCCATTGTTTACACAAAAATAGTATTTGGTGCAGCTTTAAATCACAATGTTTTAACAGGAAAATGCAAAAATTGTCACATTAGCAGCACCATCTGAACTCATTAGCAGATGTAGCCTTATATATAGGCCTCCTGCCTGTGGCTACACCAATAGTCATTGTTCATACCAAAATATTGATCCATGCAGCTTTAAATTTCCAGATATTTCAGTGAGGATTTAATCTTGGGGAATATGACTAACCTGCTCTGAGCGCACAAACTCACAAAACATTCCAATAATTTTTAGAATTCAACATACATGCATCTTGTGCCATCTAGTTTGTGTCTAGGGAAAGTTGTGTTATGCATGATGAGGCAGGGAAAGTGGCTGCAACAACACTTTATCTTCTATAAATGTATCTGGAGATATATTTTTCAATCAGGACTGTGATATTGATGTATTCACATTTTTAGGGTGAACAGAAGAGGTGCCACATACGATCACGTAGGTGTCAATAAACCAAATGAAAGTGCAAATCCAGATTGTACAGCCTCTATTTTAAACTCTAAACTCCAGGTAACTTCTGCCTCCTCCACGCTGGTGCCTTAGATTTTAAACAGTGTTCAAGATGTGCAATATCTTAATGTCTCTATCTCCAGATGACACAGAATAATAGGTCCTTATATACAAACTAGACTTTGATCCAACAATGTGTATAATCAAAAATATTTTCAATAATGTTCTGGGATTTCTGCTCACCAGGGTGAGTGCACAAGAAAAAGTTTCTGAAAATAGGACAGAACAACTTACTGTGCACAAAATTGAGCAAGAATACAACCAAACCAAAATAACCAAACAATATCTTATTTTCTAGCACTCTATGCAGTTTGACTACCAGCACTGGCGTCTAAAATGACTATACTTTTAGAGATACAAAATACAAAGCCTTTTACACCCACCCTATTAGCTTAAATCACCAAGGAGGACTACAAAGCTTCTGTAGGACAGGACAGGACATAATGGGACAGAACAGGACAGGATACCATAATGATCCCAAAAGGGGATTTGGTGTGTTACATCAGCCGGGGTACAGTACATAAGGACAGGGAACCACTGAATTATAAATTTTTTTTATAAAAGCCCTAAAAAATTAAAAGGCTAAGATGAGCGAATAAAAGAGCATAAAAACAGACCCAGAGGAGCATGTAAGTGACTGTAATTATCCTATTAAAGAGCAATAGAATATGATAAGATTCACCCTATTTATCCTTGAAAAATCTGCATGTTATGTAGAAGCACCACCTGCAAAAACTGCTAAATCGAAGTTTTGGACACAAAACACTGCTCCAGATCTCCCAGGAATACACACCTGGGACAGACCGAGGCATTATGCGCCACAGCACTGTGAGCCTCATCTTTATATTTTGGGGACATTGGTGACTGGGTAGAAGTTAATGGGCAGACTTCCTGCAAGTCTCACTGAGGATTTTCTAAAGGTGGTTCCTGCTGTTTAATCTCTATATCACTTTGGATCATATGTTCCTCATTTTCACCAACTCTTCTCATGGTTGCCAGGCAAGTGTGGGACAATGTAATTTAGGGTTTTTTTTATATTGTAGCAAAAATTCCAATCAGAAGCCTACACAGGGATATCTCCACAGAGAAATTCCCACCAAGGATTTAAAACAGAAACAGGATCCGTAGACCGCTGTTTGTTTCCTGTGTGAACCCAATAGTCAACATTGACTTCTTTTTAACTAACATACTTATTTCAACCCAAACCATGATCGTTTCCTAAACCTAACCAAGAACTTTTGTTGTCTAAACCTAACCAAACTGCGACGGTGTGAGGAAGCCTGACCAAAGTGGCTAGGAAGGTGGTAGGAGGCAGACACGAAAAACTTGGTCCAGGTTTCAGAAGGTGATTTTTTTTACAAAATAAGAGTAGCACCATGCTACATGTGTAACCCAAAAAAGTATATACACAGACAAAAAAACAACTATACAGTTAACTTGAATTAATTAAGTAAAATGTAACTCATAATAACAGAACTTAGATTACCATAACATCACGTGCACACTGCTACACCCTGATTTATTGTCACTAAGGTTAGCCGTTTTAAGCATTCATTTAATGTTGAAGCTGTATTGCTGTACAGTTGAGCCATCTTGCTATTGATGGGATGGAACTTAATGGAATTAAGTTTGTTCTTAGACCAATATTGTTTTAAATACCACTCCTCTGTTGGGAAGTCTGGTCTAATAATCAATAGCATTTGGCTGAATTCATCAGCTACACATGCCAGCAGTCACTCCTACAGTAACATGTTTCGTGTCTTTGCCACAATCATTTAAATCCTAGAAATGATAAAGCAGTAATCCTGTCTGCATCTATTTTCCAGAAAAAACACCCAAAACCCCTGCGCTAAAATTTCAAAGTGAACAATGATTTACCAGGAAAACAGGTAAGGTGTCTAAATTCCAAGGGAGAATGCCATGTGTTTGCCCAGCAGGTAGACACCGCAATGCAGAGTGTGAGATATTGGGTATATATTGAGTTTGCGTTGGTGTCACCTTTTTAGATGTTAGCAATCCTTTAATACGATTTGGCATCTTAATTATGACCTTTTGTTTTGAATGATGGCATTAGGCATTTGTGTGAACCTGAAGATAAAGAAAACACACATTTCCTCAGGTAAAAGTAATTTATCTCATAGCAAACAAAGTATTAGTCGTTGCTTAAGGCGTTCGTTTTTTTTTGTCAATTCAAATGCCATCTGGGTAAACACAGTTCCTGCTGCCCATCTGTTTGCTCACTTTTATTTTTTTGTTAATTTCAAAGACAACCACAGGGCACACTGCTTATAACTTGACAGGTGGAAAAGGTGTGAAGTTGGCAGTGTGCCAGAACACCACAGCCAGCAGGCCAGTTGCTTCTTTGTGTGACACCCTACAGTATGTTACTGTAGACAGAAGCTATTGGACAATGATCCTAATCAATTTTATTGGCATTAGAGATACCTAAATAAGATGTTTTAAAACACACTATCTTAAAGGATAAGGCTTGTTATTTTATATTTTTCTTGTTGTAGCCTAAACAAATCCCATGAAAATACTAAAACTAACTACGGGCTTGACCGTTATATTTTTCTGAATTCCTTTACCCTGTCTTCAGTAGCAACAAGCCCATTGGTTCCTATACTGAAGATGTAAAGCTATAAAAATGATGAGATTTATTCCTCTTCCTTTCGATAAAAACAACATTGGCCCGGCAATTACTGCATTATGTTCAGAGCTTAACAAGATATTTAGGGCTGACAAACAGTAAGTAAATTAACCGGGATAAACAGCAGGGTTACAGCTAGGAACTGACCCACACAGAAACTCTCTCAAATGGCCGTAGATGTTCTCCTAGTGACTGTCAAAGCTCCACCTGACTCCCTGTTTTCTGACAGTAGCTGCTCATGGCTGGTTAGCTCTGACTGCCAGCTCTACATCACTATCCATGCTACAGTCAGTCTCCCACATGTCCCCTGACCATGACTACCTTTTGTTTTTTTTTTCAAATATGCTGGGAGAGACGGTTCTAGGGTTAAGGTTAGGGTTAGGGGTTAGAATTTCGGGGCCCAAAAAACTAGATCGAGACATCCCTAATACAGGCTGCATTAGATGCTCCAATCAAGTACAGTCAGCGACTGTTATAGGGTTAGGCTTATTCACAACACAAGCTCACACATATCATATTACATCATTTTTTTCCCACATTTGCTTAAGACAAAGAATGTAAGAAATAATAATGGAGGTGTTCATTTTTTGGTCCATCATCCCTCAAGCCCTTAACTGACTCACAGCCTTGTAAAGAAGGTGCAGTGCACAGGCAAAGGCTCAATGTTTAATGATGAGTACTGGTCAAGAAGCCAGCAGCCTCCCTTTGAAAACAGACTTAGATAAAAAGCGTTTGTATTGGGACGTAATGAAGTGCTCTTTTTTTCTTTCTATGGCAATAAACTGGTCTTTGCTGGCTCAGCAAACAAGAGATGATAAAAGGATGGCTGATGCACATTTGATTGTGAAATCTCTGCTACAAAAGAGAGGATAAAGTGATTCTAAATCAACCATAAAATTGCAGATGGTAATCCAGTACGCCAGTAAATATTTTAAATGACTATCATCATTATCGCCTCTCCCTGCCTGACCCATGGCATACATCATTACCTTACCAATGAGATGGAACTTCATCTTTCTTGGAGGAAAGTGTTTTATTTGATTTTCACAACAAAGAAGTCATTGTGATTTTTTTGTCTTGTGGCATGATATTTTTTTGTTAAAAATACATCTCATATGTATTAGTCCCAATGTTGCTGTACTAAGAAAGAATATAAGTAATATATTATCGCTCTGCGGCTGTGAAAGCATATCTCCTCTGTCATCGTTAGGCTCTACTTTTATGGATTAACCTTTTACATTTGCGATAGAACCTTCTCAACACACAAAAATAAACACAAAGCCTCAAATTGATTTATAGACTGAGATCAAGTTAAGATATGTGAGCTCTGCAGAAGCAAAACAGTAGCAGCAGGATTCCGGTCAGTTAGACAATGAAATCAGATAATCTGCTCCAACATCAGATAAGCGTCACCTGTTAGCTTCTTTCATCTCCTCTAATGCAGAGATCAATGTCAGCGAGGTCATCATTCCTGAAAATAATCTTTCCTTTGGCACTGCTTGTGTATTGGTGCCTTCTTTTGAAAAGTTTTTGGGCTGTCCACTACAGTGCAAAGTCAGACTCACTGTGGATGCAACACAGTCTCGCTTTGAGCTCTTAGTTTTTATTCATCCAAGACACTGCTCGGGTTTCGTAGCAAGACTCTTTACCAGCTGGAGTAATTATGATCCGAGCAAAGAAGAAAGTCACGTTGTTATAGAGCAGCAAAGTCAGAATTTACTCTTGATAACAGCCAAATGTACTCTGTTGTTTCGTCATTGTTTCCTTTTTTTTAAATTGAAAATTGTATGCTTCAGTATTGCCCAATACTTACTCCCCTTCTGTTTTGATCTACACCTACTCTTGAAGAAAATATATGACTCTTTAGCTGCTAAATGCTCCACTCTTCATTAGCTAGTTTTTGACGTTTCAATTTGTGGATTTATTGGAACTGAAAACTGTTGTCTGATGCTGCGGAAAACAAAGTTTCAAGAGTTTTCAAGAGTTTCTGAGCTGGAAAACCAAAACAATAAGCTCAAAGAGGTTAAAAACCTTCATAGAGGTGCAGAGTTGGGTGGTAATTTTGTGTGGGTTAATCACTAAGAGGGACACTGTTCACACATAGTAATTTGATCCATTGTTAATATAAAAATATTGATCAGTAAAGGTCACTGCTCTTAAGTTAGAAAAAAGAAAACTTCCCTAAAGAAAATGTTAGAGTCAAACCATGTTATCTTTAGTTGAAACATTTCCAAAGCTCTTATTGTCAGAGATGCAGCATGGAAGTCAGCCAAAACAACCGAGCATCTGATTGACTGGCAGAATATAGGCACCAATGGAATAACCGTCTCAAACTTATTTGAAAAGCCAAATCGGACTTCTGCTTGTCCGCGCTTGCAAATACCTCTGGCAGTACATCTGAGTTCTGGAAAATTATCAGATCTTTGAAAAATAATTCCCCTGCCTTGCTTCCCCCTAGAATTGGTTTTGAAAATCTAATCATAACAAACAAATCAAATATGTGTGAGGCTTTTAATCATCATTTCATTGGCTATATGGCTATATCTTAGACAAACAGTTCACTTTGCATCTGAAGGGGGAAGACTTTGCAGCCCAAGAAACAAAGACATTGCAAAAACTGCAGGCATTTTTCAAACTATATTTCTAACTTGGATAGATAGAGATATGGTATAAAATCGGCAGAGTTTACCTTTAAGTGCTGACTTTCGACCTGCAGGTTCATCACCAAATATTTTTCACTCTGGCAGTGAATATTTTATATCAGTAAGCAGAGGTGAGGTTAAAACTAGTCAGTTTAAACACAGTCAGTTAAAACTAGTCAGTTAAACCCTAACAAATCTAAGGATGAAGAAAAATTTGTCTCAGTGCTGAATTCATTGTAGCACCCCTAGCTCACATTTGTATTTTTTAATTTTTTTTACTTGAAATTTAAATTTAAAAATCTGAAAGTCTGCACAGGTTGTCCCATTACATAAAAGTGGTGATCATAGTAACTTAAATAATTACCGTCCAATCTCAAAATTGTCTGGCTTGGCAAAATCCTTCGAATCCCTAGTAAATTGTTATTTGACACTGTTTCTAGTGTCAAAAAACATATTACAGTCACAGCAGTCAGGATTTGTATCATAGCAACAGCTGCATTATATTTACATAACAATGTTATTGAATCCTTGGACAGTCACCAACATTGTGCTGCATTTTACATAGACCTATCTAAAGCATTTAAATTCAGTTGATCTGTGTTTTACTGGAAAAACTATGCTTGATTGGAGTAGAATGGTCCATTAAATGGTTTTATGACTCTCTCTCAGGTAGAACTCAGGGAAGTCCTCTTAACGTTAGTATAGGTGTACCACATGGGTCCATTCGTGGTTCTCTTTTATTCACCATACATATAAACAATCATCTCTGCCACCCCAAATTGTGAAGTACATTTTTATGCAGATGACACTATTTTAAATGCTACTGGCACTTCTCTTAATCTTGGCCATTGCAAATCTACAGTCTGCTTTTTGATACATTTCAGATCTCTCTCGACATAAGCGTGTTTTAAATTCTGTCAAAACTAAATTTAAGCCATTCTCTAGGTCACCTAAGAGTATTTAGCCAACTGCCCATAAATACTTGGGACTGCACTGAGCAAACTGAAGGTCAAAATAGGATTTTTGTATGGAAACAAATCTGTCTCCCTTTTGCTAGTCAAACAAACATTTTACAACCAACAATTCTGTCAGCGCTTCATCAGGTGATATACATTTGTCACTCACCATTGCATCTTACAAAAAGGTGGGATGGTTATCCTTAACAAACAGAATGGAGCGGCATTGTATAAATATTTATAAATTTGAAATCATGCTTGTAAATTATTTTCTTAATTGTGAAAATGTATCATTTGTGCCTGTGAATTATCTGTGCTTCTGTCTAGGCTTAAACTGTATTTGTTTACAAATATGTTTATATCTGTACACAGATTTCTCTTGAAAAAGATCCTGATCTCAAGTGGACTAACCGTTTAAATAAAGGATTAAAGAAAATTGTGGACATTTTATGCATGTTCCCCAATTGTTCAACCTGACATATTTGGTATCTTTATAAAGCCTTTGGATCTTGTCTGGAATTTCAAACAATTGTACTATAAGCATTTGTAATGATGGAAGCACCATCGGCTCTGGCAGAATGGAAGAAAATATTGGAGGAGGAGATGCTGTGCATGACAAATCTTTGGTGAGGGGGAGAGAAATTGGATTTTAATGTGTATGCCAGAGATGAACTATAAAGCCAGAGCAGCATGTTAATGTCAGGTGGAAAGGGTGACATCGCCTGAGGACATTTTACTCTGAAACAGAAAGTAAAGGACAGAGAGTGAGTTTTGACAACCGAAAATCTCACCTCCTGAGTTGAATTTGTGGGCTCAATCCCCCTTCTGTTCTCTGCAGATTTATGGTGGCCTTTGTGTGGTATGTGTCAGCGAAAAATAAAGTCTTATTTATTATTTCTTTGCTTACTGTTTCATCCACTTTCTTTTTTCCTCCTGAAGGTCAGAAGCAACAGAGCCTAAATTTCTATGACTGCAGAGCACCGAGGCTAATCCTCTCAAAGTAGGAGGGCATTTCAAAGCTTATCCCACAGTAACTGCTATGAAAAATGTGTACCGAATTTTTGAAAGACCTGTTCCTGCCTCAGCAGGCCGCAGCCCCTGGTGAGGCGGCCCGTGCAGATGGTAGTCGGCACGGGCAAACTCGCAGCAGATAACACAGGCCCTCACCTGATTGGATCAGAGTGGAGGAGCCTTCTCGTCAGCACTGCAGCAGCTGGGAGCCCGCGGCAGGAAGGGCCATGGCGAGACTCAGGCCACTCAAGCCAGAGAGTCATTAGTCTTACCCTGAGCTAAGACCGGGGCCCAGGGGAAGCACCTCGCCTCATACTGTACCAAGTAGAGTGTCAGAAAGAGGCTTTGTCTGATTGATTACACTACAGCAGTTTTTGCAGGATAACATACATTACTAGAAATTAAAAGGACCATTCTATAACCTAAATTTATCTGTACAGTAGGTATGCTGACAACTCGAGAAGACGCTGGATTGATTTCTTGTTCAAAGAGCCAAAGACAGTTTTGCACAATTAGCTCCATTTATTTCAACATCAGTATTCTACCCTGCTTTGCCTGCACATATGATGTATCATTTTGAGTTTTAGCAGAGCGTGTTTTTTTCTCCTGTTCTTGCTGTTCTTGCTTTGAAAATCAAGTCTAGCGTAGGTGAAGTATCGTCAGACCATGCATTTTCCCAGTACTCCTTGCTGCACTGCAATAAAGCATATTCGAATCTTGCTATCTGCATCACACCTCCTCAGATGGCCTGTACATTAAACTGCTAATGCCTTGAAAAGCCAACAGATGACAACACATATAGTATATTAACATATGCATTGCCATACACTTCGATTGAGAAGTCTATTTGTCCTTTGCAGAGGTTGTTGTATGCAGGGTAATAATTGTAAAACCAAAATACAATGAAGCGGGATTTGCAAGGAGCCATTTGGACAATAAAGAAAAATTTGTTCAGTGCCCTCAACAGCACTTCAATAAATAATACAAGCAGCTCCGAAATTGCATTGTTATTGAATACAAGCCGCGGGCAATTCCTGGATTACCCTTTTTCCCCGTGCATCAGTTCACATTACACAGAGATGGGGATGAATTTACTGTGGAGGAACTTTATGGAATTTAATCGTCGTTTGAACTTTTGACTTTATCTAATTATCCAAATCCAGCCAACATATGTAATAAGTGCTGTGACAGGGATTTTATAATTTCATGTGTATCAACCACATTTTTGGGGGGTTTAGTCTTTTAAGTAGAGACCATGCTGATACTTAAACCTGCAATAACTGATTTCTTTTGGCCACCTGGCAATGGGAGTTGTGAACACAACAGTGACCTATCATCACCTTTTAAGTTGATATAAAATTGCTTATTTACACATCCAGGAGTTACAGATCACCATTATCATTCATTTGGATTTGTGTTCCTGGCCACCTGGCAAATGTCCAATATTTTCTCTCGTTTAGCTCCATTTTTGGTCTCCACCAACTCCTGAGGGAAATATCTGGCTCTTTAGTTGCTAAATGTTTCACTATGTTCACCAGCTTGTGGCTAACTTTGAATTCTGTTAGGTGCTGGGTGCCTGAAAGCATACAGTGAGTTTATCAGAGCTTTTTTTTTTTACCTAAAAGCTGACTGCTGCAGCTGGAAACAAGGTTGATGAGAAATAACCAAAACAATGAGCTAAAAGAAGCTAAAGGGGCCAGTAAAGCATTGGAGAGTTCTTCTTTAGGTTTGTTACTTCATATGATACCTTTCACATTTCACCTAGTCATTTTATTGTTCATTGTCAATATAACAATATTGATTAGTAAAGCTTTAAAGTGATACTTTGTAACATTTTCATATAAATATATACCTGTTTTGCTATTCCCCACTTCTGATAGTTTGCTGTCCTTTGGGGAAAGTCCTGAGTTTATGGTGCAGCGTAACTGACTGAGTCAGTATAATGAATTCACGACTCTTCTCTACTTGTGGTACTGTTACACTACATTTTAGCATTTACAATTGTCAGTAACTTTAAGTTGTTACCTGTATTTGTTAAATGTATTTCAAAAATCCATCCAGAAATAAATACATCATAGAACCAAGATGAAAAACAATCACCTTGCTTTCCTGCAGGAAGACAAAGCAGGTGTCTCGTCTTTTTGCTCATCAATGCAGTGCAGAGCGAGGCGTGAACACGTGGCTGCAGATGAATGGAGCAGTGAGGTCAAACATGAAGCCACCTGGATCTGTGGAGGCCGATGCTTCACTCTCTGACCTGACAGTGTTGGGCTGCGTCCAGGGAGAAGCAGCACTATCTGAGATGTCTAATATAGGCCCATCTGCCTGCCTCCCCTGGGTCCCCTGCTACCTTTGCCCCGCCATGTGTTCCCCCGTAGCCTACATTCCCAAATCAGTGGCAACTGAGCCCAGATCCAGCATCTGTCTGTGCTAGATACGTCAGTCTGTCCTGGCTCCCTCACAGCCCCTCCACAAATACTGAGAGGATGTTCTTGCACTCCAGGCTTCCCACACCTCTCCAGTAAATTATCACCTCCCCAGAAAGAAAGCACTGTGTTGCCTGAGAGTTTGGATTACACATCATCAAGTACTGGGCCCAGACAGTTGACATTGCTGTGTAATCATCATTACCCTCACAACTGCTTCTCAAGTAGGGTCACAAGGAAGTCGGCGCTGAAGTATCATACAATAAATGCTATGTAAATGCTTGAATGTTCAAACTGCTCCTCGTCTGCGTATATTTAAGGGTCTGTTTAGCAGAGTTGAGATTTGGAGAAGTGATAAAAGCAGGGTGACATTGAGGAAAAATCTCTTTTAAAAAAAAATACTGTACATGATGACATTTGTTTTCATCAAATTGACTATGGTTGACCCTGAAATGTTGTGTCTTGTCTCCCACAATATAGATATTTACCTAGGGTGCCCATGGGCGGAAATACGGCTCTCCCCTTCCTGGGAAAAAATGAGTTGACATAGATAGATAACATAATTTAAAAATATAATAATATAATAATATATATATTATATATAATATGCATTGAAAAGCTTGTGCTACTTATAGATGCAAAACAATGCGCTTTTATTGTTTAAAAAAATTAATTCATTTGATTATAGTGGAGCGATTTGACTTATTCTGTCGGCTCTCAAGACACTGACTTGTTTCTTCAAAATTCCGGCGAAGCGCTGTCCCAATATCAACCACCATGAGGTACAGCGAGTTCTTTAACTTAACCCCAACCCTTTCTTATCACTCGTGTTACCCATGGCTTTAAACTGTTCCTATATAATAACCTGACAAAGAGGAAAATGATATGAAATTATATTATTTATTCATCAAATATTTAGAAAAAATGAAATAATATTACATTCAGTGTTCTTTTAAGGCATTCCTTAGATTCATTTAACAAAACAACCAAAAAACAGCCCTTTTTTAACCACTAAAGTGAAAAATAGAATAACAGGAATGCTACCTTCTGGCTAAGCAGCAGTGTAGGAGACTACGCAGAGGAGATTAGCAACTCAGTAACTCAATAACCAAACTTTTAGCCGTGAAACGCACTTCTGAAAAAATTATTCAGGCTACTACTTTCTCTCTAAATCTTACAATTTGTTTGGTTTTGTCCAGTTGGACAGTATTCAACACACTGTGTCTAAGATGGAGAAAAAAATAAAAGGAACGGTGGTGCAGATAAACTATTGATTGAAAATGTCTTGAGAAGCGGCTTCAGGGTCCAGTTCCAAGTTAAAGTTATGTTTTCAGAAACTAAAATGTTTTTTTTTTTATGCGGTTGTGAGTTGAATGTGTTTTTGTTGGCTTGGAGAAGTGTCAAATACCAGATTGTTCAGTTTGGGGTCTTCACTGCCCAATCATTTCTCCAATAAATATTTAGTACTGTTTATAAAAAGAAAAAGAAAGCGTTGTGCATGGGGCACCAAGTCAAGTTTTACTATACGACTCTAGATGCAAATAGCACTCCATTGGTGTGCCACTCTAGTTCATTAACCTTCAGTTAACAGTGTTCAACATACAGTGTACACTTACAATTTAATAATTCCAAACACAACCTATAGAGTGTTTTGGTCAGTGCACAGCAGATCAGCTGAACATGCAAACATGTGAGTCCACATACACTGTATGGAGAATAAAGTTTACAGTAAAAATGAATCAATTAATGTATTCTTGGTTTTAAAGGTGCCTTTCCTTCAGTTAAATTAATAGAATCTTTATAATTATTCTTACTTCCTAGGAAATGAATGAAGGAAAAGTAAAATAAAGTGTACATACCCAAATGCATGTTTCTTCTAACACTTGACAGGCATCTAAACTGTAAAACAATCAAACTGGCAAAAGTAAATAGTATGTATCATTGCAAATAAGCACATTTTGCATGGGCATGAGCTCCACCATGTACAGTTTTCCATTTATTTTAAGAGGAAATTGATGTCTGTAGAGGTGAGAACATTGGTATTACACCTGACCTGAGAAATATAGCAACCAGTTCCTGATTTACTTCCACAAAAGTTCCACAATGACACATGGATATTCAGCACGCCAAAAAACGAGTCTTTAAAAATAAAAAAATAAAAAACTTTTTGCTAGATTTCTTCAAAAGTTGCTGCTCGCAGGGAAAAATGTGTTGATGAATGAAGCTCTCATACAATGTGAGTTGCTGACAGCTCTGGAGACCTGGGGGACCAATTCATTTGCAGCGCAAGTGCGATATGTTGAGATCAGTCCCTCAGATGTCCCAGGCGCCCCAGCACTTTGAAAGAGTCACAGGCCCGTGCTGGCACTGGAAATTCGGCAGCGCTCCAAATGAATCAGTGCTTTAGAGTGCAGAACCCTCACTGCCACCATTAACGCAGGATTTCTCATTACCTGACTGTATGAATCAGCCATTCGCTGGTTGAATTTTCACTTATAATTTCTGATGCAGACTACAATAGGCCCATAAGTGGCTTTACACATTTGTACATTGAAGAAACAGATTGGTATATGTCTTGC
This sequence comes from Lateolabrax maculatus, assembly GCA_031216445.1. Lineage (NCBI taxonomy): Eukaryota > Metazoa > Chordata > Actinopteri > Acropomatiformes > Lateolabracidae > Lateolabrax > Lateolabrax maculatus. Next base: position 24,549,611 of record CM062213.1, on the reverse strand, counting down.
TTTATCAAGGAATATGAAGTTATCTGGCATGAGGCAACAGCCTGCAGACTGCTACACTGTGAAATGATAATTGGATCCACTGTTTCACTTGCTTTTGTGATGTCGGCCTCACTTCGTTTTTTTTTTTGGCAACATGGGAAGAAATTTATATGGCAGGGGAAGGAGTGCATTTCCCTCTTTACTTAATGCTGCTATTTTTTCTGGTGCAAGACCTTCGAGGCAATTCTGACGTTCATTTGAGATTTTTATTATTTATAACTCTGGATTCTGATGAAACGCCGTTGGAGCGCTTTGTCTGAAAAAAGGGTCTCTTCCGTCATTGGAGCTCTTAAAAGTCCACCTTGTGCTTTAAGTCATTGACCCTCCCTCTCCCCTATTCATCACTCAACAAATGGCGATGCCCGTAGAGAGGCTTGCCTCTATTCCCTGCTGTGAATTCCATTAGAGGAACGGACACACAATAGAGTATTTTTTTAAGCCTTTGACTTTGCCATTGTAATGGACTGGGGTTGTGGAATGATATGTAGGATATAATGAATATAAGACTGGTTAAATATATGCTACTGCACTTTATGGCTTTCACATTATAGGCAAATCCTGTCACCTCTATCGTAAGTGCTGCTTAGGATAGAGGTGACAAATTTACAATGTGATACTCATGACCCAATACACACAACATGATGGGACTGTGTGTGTGTCTGTGTGTGTGTGTGTGTGTGTGTTAATAATGACATTGAAGTAAGTTATCATACCAAATTTTCTCCTGGCACTTCATGCCTTGTAAATACAAACACAGTGAGAACATCATATTTTAGAAACCCCACTGTTGATGATCAGTGCTTTAATTGATTATAAAAAACTTGCAAGGTAAACTTTGCTGCTGTAAGGACACATCATGTACACATCATGTAGTCTTGTTAAAATAAGCCAATTCATGTTTTTTAGTTTTTAGTTTTTACTTTAGTATTATTTCAAATGAAGTTTGAAATTAACAGCAAAAAATGTCTATGTGGTCTTTGCTAATGGATGCTGTCCCAGCCAATACACACTAATTCAACACCATCTTCCTCCTGTTCCCGTCTCCTTTTAATACAGGTCAGTGGGTGTGAGAAGGGTGCAGAAGACAGCCCCCTAAAAGCAGAGATGGAAAGAGAACTAGTATATTGTACTCAAGAAAAAGTGCTTGTGTAAAAATGTACTCTTAAAAGTAAAAGTAAAAAATTTACTCTGATGAACAATAAGCGTCACATTTTTAAAATAAGTTGCATTAAATTAAATCAATCCAACAACACTAGTGGAACAACATCAGCAACAATAAATTCCATTTCTATAGACGGCACTTTGAAGCCTGTGCATACAACTGATTATCAGTTAAAAATATGCAGCGGCCTTCCTCGTGTAGCCTCACAAGAATTCTTCACTCATGGCATTAAAAGAAACAAAGCCTTGGTTGAAAAAGTCCTGATATAACATGCAGCTCAAGGAGTTATTATGTACAGTATAGGGAGTGTCCACACACACACACACACATATACAAAGCTAAATGCTAATAAGAACAGGGTAAGTTATGAGCACCAAAAGCTCATTTTTGCACCGCGGCTGTTACTGTTTCATATGAGCTTTTTTTTTTATACACAGATTATTAACTCCTCCTAATGCTGAAGCAAAGCGAGAGTGGCCTGCCTGACTCAGAACAGCTTTGCTTTGTGTATTTAGAACTGATTCTTCCTTGTTTGCATGTGCCTAAATTTCTAAGGTGGTAACCACCAATCAGAAAAGCTGTCCAGACAAAAACATGGACACAGGAAGCAAGCAGAAAGAAGACGTTACCAAAAAAGGTAAAGTTTGTGTGGTGAAATGATACAAAACCAGACCCCTGAGGTGTGTTCCCCTTGTGCGTGTGTGCTTCTCAAAGCACAGCGCGGATAAAAAGAGACTGTTGGACCCATCTGAAACAGAATCAATAAAGAAACACAATAGTAGATGTTTTTTTGTGCAATGTCTTTCAATCAGAGATGTCATTTATATAACTCAGTGGTATGTCCACACCTTAAGTGATATTCCAACCAAAAGGTATATTTTTCTTATCCAGTACTCATCCTCTAGTTTGTTAACTGCTGGCAAAGCAAGGGAAACTTAAATCATATGACACATTTTATACACAGAGAATTGGCATTAAAAGGGAAAAAATAATAAAAGAAGTTGACACATAAGAATAAGCAATATATGGTTGGATATGTGAGTGTTCAGAACGTCAGTTACATATTGTAACCCCAGATTCTATTTCGTTTTGCTCCGCCCTCTAAGAGCCATTGTTATTGGGTTTATCGCTGTGCGCGGCGCAGCCATTAACATTTTTTTTCGCTCCCTTGTGCCAGGCCCCTCTTAGGTCCGCACTCATGTACATGATATCTGCGTGACCTGAGCTCTGCTTCCTCTTTTTCTTCTGCATGTGATGCAGTCAACTGTGAAGTAAGAAGACGTGACTTCTACTCACCGTTCCTGAGGCGGAGTCCGCCTCTGTCCTTCCTGACAAGCCGGTGGCATCATGGACTTACATTGTTTGAACCAGGGAAGCTGAAGGTACCTGTGGCTTGTTATGACCCTTTCACCAGAAGAGCATGAGATACTGAGCATGTTTTTTCTGCCGTTCCTCCACTAGTGTCAAGTCTAGCCTCCAGTCTGCTGGCTAAAGCAACCTTCTTCAGCAGACGTAGACCTATGCCACCTTCTCCAAGACCAAGTCACCGCCCGCCTCACTGACTGCGCGCCACTCTGACAGCGGTCGCCATCAAAAACCTTGCACTTCTCACCTCTTCCATGTCCATACAGGTTACCAACTCCATTTCTTCCCGGTAGTTTTTGTGCTTTCTGTGCTTTTTCTCCTTCTCACTTTCTGCAGGTATTTCCGCCCCTGGAGCTGTAGATTCTGGATCTGTGATTGCCGGCCGTCTACTGCCCCCATGTTCCTGCTCCACACTCACTGCTGCAGTTGTTATTATTATTAGTCTGATTTGTTGTCTCTCCTCCTGTTCTGTCTCCCCTCTCCCCCTCTCTCCTCCCCTTTCAACCCAACTCGGTCGATGCAGATGGCCGCCCACCCAGAGCCTGGTTCTGCTCGAGGTTTCTACCTGTTAAAAGGGAGTTTTTCCTCTCCACTGTCACCAAGTGCTGCTCATGGTGGGAACTGTTGGGTCTCTGTAAATAATATTTTAAAGAGTATGGTCTAGACCTACTCTATGTGAAAGCGTCTTGAGATAACTTTTGTTATGATTTGGCACTATACAAATAAAATTGACTTGACTTGACTTGACTCTACCAGTGCTCAGCTGATGCACTTCCCTCTGAGCTGGCAAGTGAGATTGGAAAAGCGATGGCGGCTGTCCTGACCGTCTCCGCGGCCGCAGCGGTGGCACAGGCACGGTGTGGATGACCATGCTTCAACTCATCATGTGGCTCCACATGTCTCAGCTTCCTGAACAGATCAGAAAAAAGATTGCTGGACGGCCCATCAGCCCTGATGGGCTCTTTGGGCCGCTCCTCCAGCAGGCTGTCACTGTGCCTACAGATGGATGGTAGAGAAGTGGAGGACGCTGCAGGAGTGGGTTTAAAACTTTCTATAGATATTTTGCTTCTTTTCTTTTACTTGAAAACTTGTCACTGCCAGAATCTGTTGTAACTGATGTGAATCCAAAGTAGCCACAGCCACTGTTTTCTACCTACATTTAACTGACATCTTTTAACAGGAGGCCTTTAGGGGGAATAAGTGTTGAATACAAAATTTTTGCAGATGTCTGAAATTTAAGTGGACCTGAGCTCTACTCCAGAACACTTTTGTGGCTTCCCACAACCCTCAACAGGTTTCTGTCTGAAGATATCCACCAAGCTGAATGGGATGTCATTTTGGTGTGAAAGATAAAACCTCCCCGGCCACCTGACGAAAGACCCCCATGGCCATGCTTTTAAGTTTTCAAGAGTTTCATTATTCATTATTTATCTTCTACAGTTTCATCTTTTAGCATTGCAACATCTCTCTGCAGAGCATTGAATGTATGCAATATAGGTTTTGATTTTAAAACACCTTATTGTCATTAATTAAATTCCTTACGATGTCAATACTGGGTTCGTAGTTCCCGATTCATCATGTTTTACTTGTCAAAGTAAGACAGAAGTGAATTCTCCCCTTGTGTCGTGTACGCTGGCAAGCCACAGATACACCTATTGTGTCTGTGGGATTCAGCCCTCTGAACTCAGAACTGACGGTTATAGATGTGAAAGTGTGTTCAGCATTTGCGCGGATGTGACCTCTGAGTCTGGACCCTTTGTGTTTATTCAAACACCCAATGTCCCGACTGAATTGACTGAACCCAGAACACACCAGTGACTCTGCTTCTTTCGGGGATTTCCCTCCAGTCTCGCCCCCTTTTCCCTCTCGTCCCTGTACGTTCGTGAAGCAGATCCCTAAAGTCCTGATACACGAGCAAAGTTTATGCTTAAGTTCAAACGTTTTCACCTCTTGCAGACGTTGCATCATCTAAACACATATTTCCGTAGACTCCTCAAATTTGGTGTGTAGTAAAGAAAATAGTTCCTTCATGCCCTTTGAGCACCACAAGCCGAGTGCCTTCTATTTCCATTATATTAGAGAGAGGGCATTCATTTCTATGGCCGATAACTCCAGAATTCAGCACCTCACATCAAAACAATCAAGATGGATAAATAGCACTACAGGTAAGAGGAAATATGTATTTTTGATCTGTATCAGTTCGAGTTGAACTTCATAAAGACGGAGGACTCCCACTTGTCCCCTACCTGAAGTAGTGCTAGGATGTAAGCACTTCACGGCCAGTATGGACAGCAGGAATCGTTACAGTGACCAGTGTTCAGTGCACAAAACAAATCCTTTAGCTTTGTACAGATTTTTCTATCTTATTGTCTTTTCTTGAAGAAACTGTACTTCACTAGCCGTATTGTAATTCAGTTTCTCTCAGGAGAGCAGTAATTGTTGTGTTGCAGTATTAAGCTCTGTAAGTAGCTTCCCCCACCACTGATTGCATGTGTAGAGACACGTCCAGCTGTTCACATGGTTGCCAGAGAGCTGAGGACCCTCAATACGGCTACCAGAGGGTCCATTATCAACACCTGAAGGCTGTATATGTGAAAACTGAAGCCTCTGAGCGAACCTGGCTGAGTGATGACATCTATCTGAGGCAGATGTGACCCACGCAGTGAGAACTCCTACACTGACACTCCCTACTATCAACCATCAGACATGATTACAGCACTCGCGCCATGATCCAGGGCCTGTCTGAGCCCACTCCTTTGATTTCTCATGATTCTCTACTGCAGCCAAGGTAATCAAACAAGACGCTCAGCTCAGACAGAGACTTGACCCTGGCGTGACATTTGTTAAAGTCACACTGCAAATGGGAACAATTTGTCAAACATCTTCTACTTTATTCAGAGGGAATGAGGACGTTTCACCAGGCACTGCTGTCTCTCTAGTGTCTCAGTTTCACTGTGATTGTACCTTATGCGATAACATGTGACAAATAAACTTGATTGATAGATATTTTACTGCTGACTGGAGGTAAAGGCAGACATTTATTCAGTCATGTATTCATCTATGGGGGCAATACAAACAGTGCTGTGGGTATCAAGAACATTAATAATCTTCTTAGTGATGGCTGTGACCAAACAGGCTGTCAGACCATTACCAGGATGTAAGAAAGTAAAGCAATTTAATGACATCAAAAAACACCAATTAACATTCTTAACATGCAATGGCTGAATTTTTACAAAACATTGCAATTTTTCTGATTATGGTGCTAATGTTAATGCTGAACAACATAATGATTGTGTTTTCAGTGGCAGTATACTGAAGGTAACAGGCTTGTTAAAACCGATGTAATAGTGAACTACAGTAAATTGTACCTTAGCAGGCAGGAAGGTGTCAGGGATATCACGCAACCAGATTACAGTCATCTGATTACAAAACAAATCTAATCCATTACAGGCCCTATGCCTTCTAAAGAAAGATGAATTATGGGAAGTGTAGGATCGAGCATTATTGGAGCTTGACCCACGTTGGAGACTAAGAGTCAGGATATCTTGGCCTCGGCTGCTTAAACCTTATTTTTCCAACATGTCCCTGCTCGATTCCTCCAACATTATGGAAGTACAATACTAAATTACTGGAGTATTGCTTTAAAGGAATAGTTTGATGTTTTGGAAAATGTGCTTATAACATCGATACCACTCTCACATAAATCCACTAAACATAAACTGCAACTAGCTAGTCGGTTTGCTTAGACTGGAAACAGGGAAACTGACTTTGTCCAGAGTTAACAGAATCTGCACACTCACCAAGCTAAGAGTAGTTTTAATACAAATTCCGATAAAAATGAATGACCGATTTACACAACCAGTTCTAATCATAATCAGATAAACAGTGAAGTGTAAAGATTACAGTTTTGAAAGTGTCTTCCAGATGTGGTATAGCAGTGATGTGCAATGGGCTGTTATAGCAAGCACAGAGGTTTGTAATTTATACTGTCCAATGGCTCTAAATGCTAAACAAGACATAATAACTAAATTATATTTTCTTCTAACATCACAGGGAGATTCATGAATCAAGAATCGTTGTTTATGAAATGTGATGATATGTCAATTTCATTGTTATTTTGTCAGGTATAAAACCACTGGAAAAAATAAGTTAATAAGCAACCTTTATACACATCTTACATCATATTTAATGAATCCATTTTCAAATATAAAAGGTCAGTAATATTTGCTCCAATTGAGAAATATCAACTTGATATCCCCACTTATCTGTGGTCTGCTACAAGATGACATCAGAGGCTAAGCTGCATTTAATGATGTGCAGTGGAGAGTGAAACATTTGTACAAACAGTACTGCAGCGGAAGTAGTGGAGATAAAAAAAAAGAAAATCCAAGCCCTCTAAATTTTTTGTGTAATAATAATTATAAAAAAAAGACACTCGGCACAAACAATATACACTATATATACACAGTATTTAGTAATGGCCATTCTGTTGCAACTTGACAAAGCAGAGCTTTATAAAATGAGAGTGGCAGTGTGCAGTTGGCAATGACGCATTACATTTGACACAAAACTTGTGCTCGGTATGGATAATGTCTGTTTCCTCTTTCATTTGTTCTTCCCAGCAGGTTTAATGAAAACGGTGTCCGGGGGGACGATGGATGGCGGTTCCGCTCCTCATGCCGGGGTCTGAACGGTGGCTTTGATCTCGGCGGACACTCTCTTCTCCTTTCGCCCGACGTACTCGCCGATAAAGGAGCCGTCCTCGTTGAACTGAGCGTCCTCGTCGCCGTAGTCCACCAGGCTGTCCCCGCTGTCCCCCGCTTTGATCTCTCTGCTCAGCGAGTGTTGGCTGCCCTTCAGTGGCTTCTCATCGTTGTCGCTGCAAGAGAGGCACAGTGGATTTAGAATCACCTCATTTCACCCATGGCTTCACTCTATGGCTTATTGGAGAGGACGGGTGGGTGCAGGCTCCTGCTATCACTGCCTCTACGATGAGCCTGTGACTGACATTAGCATTTACCTCTGGCTGACCAATGGGAAATAATCACGCGGACGCACATGTTCAGACAGTATTAATCATTACGCTGTATGTGGATCAATGCATATGACAAAGTGGCGACTAGAAGAAAAATGATATACTGAGGGGGACATTAAACTGGAGCTGATCATTGAGGCTGCACATGCTGTGGTCCTGTAACACATTTTGACTGCCAGACTAATCAACATTAGGTACTTTTACATGATAAGCTTTAATAAGTAAGTAAGTAATTAACTTTCGGAATTCCTGGTGACATTATAGCCTTTGACATGAACTTCATGTCACCCTGGAGTCACCAGCTGTTCGTGAGGTCAAACCCAGCCTTGTGATGTCTTAGGTATTTGCTAAGTGGAGATTTAGGCATTACACTAGAAAACTGAAACGGGTAACCCTACACAAAATAGCTTTTACGTAGAGATTATTTGGCACTAAATATTTAACTTCTATGTCTACATGTTATGTAGCATACTGAACAAACTGCCAGTGAGAAATACTTTCTGCCTGTTTCCAGTCAAAATGCTAAGCTAAGCTAACTGGCTGCTAGAGGCAGCATCATGGTAAAGGAACTATTGCTTTAAGTTGAATATATTGTTGCCCCCATAAAACTGTTATATTTTAAAGTTATGTTACAAGCTGTGTCAAGTTTTTGATTACATGTTCAAATGTAACTGTTTCCTAGCAACAGGTTACACATTACTAAAGTCTTACTGTTACAAGACTCGTTTGAAACCAGCTAGCAGTTACAAAAAAAGACAGACTTTTCACACAAACTTAGTGATAGATTGATGAGTAGTTGGTGCAAACAGCTCCTGGTGTCAACAAGACAAACTATAAATCCTGTCACACTGAGCCACTTCTGACTTCATCACATCAGCATTTGTTGTGCTGTGCAGATCCCACTGATTGGAGAATTACACTGGGACTCATACTGTGGTAGACTGTTATGAATTGGACCACTGAAGGATTAATGAAACGTGTCCAGATATTACTGCCCCGGAAATGAGCTGCTTTCAATTACACTGATTGGTTTTCGCCTCCTGCTGTGTGGAGGGCAGCCTGGGTTTAACTCCATGCGGACAGAAAATGACAGCATCTGAATGCCGCCGCGGCTCCCTTTATGATGGTCTATCACAAACACCAACACAACACCTTATCTAAGACCACAAGGTCCTATGTAGGGATGCTACCACTCCGACAACACTAATGTGTAAACAGCTCGGGGATGCTGCTGCTGTTTATCACATACTTTCCAGTTACTCAGTCCGTCAAATGTCTCCAACAGAAGAAGTGTAAGGCTCTGTGTGAACCTCGTGCATGCTGGGTTGTCTTTTCAGTGAGAGGGGAAATGCAGAGAGAAATTACTGAAGAGGATGCAAACAACACTCGACAGAAGACAAAGTCATACACTGTTGCGCGTGAATTGCAGCGAGGTGGTGAAATAGTGCTCCGAGGTTTACGCTTACCTGTATTCACAAAATGTGTCGTCATTCATGCCCTGGGACTCCACGTCTGGGTGAAGGTCCTCTTTTTCTTTCACTGCTCACAAAATGAAGAGAAGATATGAGTGATTTCCACAAGAGACGACTGCCAGTGAAGATCACTGTGTCCCCTGACTGTTACGTTGTTTGAGTCTCAGTCCCTGATTCCCTGTGCTTATTCACTGAATGAAAGATCAGTGCAAGTCTTGGAAAAGATTGCAAAGTGTCATATAAATGTTCAAATACATTTTTATATAATTTTTCTAAATATAAATCTACTTTTATATAAATATCAAGCTTTATCTTGCCATTTTTTATATACGTTTTAAATTCATGATAAAAAAACTTACATACAGCACACATTCAAATGTATAGTTCTATTCATGATGTAACAGGAAAAACACATGGCTCGGGCAAATGAAAGAAAAGGTTGTTGGAGCCACGGGTGATAATGAGGACTTAATGAGAAAACAAAGGACAGCGCTGCGTCTCGCTCTTTTTTTCTGCTGACGAGTGAAGCGATCGCTGCCCAGACGACAACCTGATGGCCATTAGCTGTGAATAATAAAGCCGATAAGGACTCTCATGTCCCCAATAGGAGGAATAACATTGAGATACCACAGAGCTTATGTCATCATTCCCTGTGCAGCCACCCCATGTGCAGCATTTGCATTTTGTCTCGCTGTAGGCTGCACTTTGTTTTGATTGTTGCTGGAAAAAGCTGCGTGTCTAAATAATGCAAAATTCAAATGCTGGACACAGTAGAAATGCTCATTTGCCTATCAATACACAACTCTTTTTAAGTATAACTTTGCATTTGAATAATTTTGCGGCCTGAAAAAATAATAAAATATCACCTTACACATTCCTGTAATGGCTTCTAGGATGATTTCATAGCAACAAATGCTGAAATGGAAATATAATTATGCTGGAAGCAGCAATTAGTATTCAAGCAAGGTGAGGTGTGTGTGTGCTTGTAAGGGAGCACCTACCGGAATACTTCCCTCCTTTATTCCTGTTGACAAAGCAGGCGATCAACACAATGAGCGTTAGGAGAGCGATGGCACACATCAGGCCAATAAACCAGCCCTGGGTGGATATTCCTCCGTGGATGCTGGCCAGACCTGAGGGGAACAATACCCAGTGACTTTGACACGCCTTGGCCTTTTCATCAGGACACTTGATTGAATGTTTACGATCGACAAAGCCTATCTGATGCAAAGGCAGAAGGTGGCGGGGCTCGTCGCTGATGGAAGCGGTCCAATATTAATATTAAACAGCTAATCCTGCTTGTCTAATTAATCAAGTAAGGAACGCTGTACAAATGTAATTCCTCTCAGCGAGTCAGCGCGGCTAAATTAAATCCTAGTGACACCGCAAAGGACCACACGCCGCGGTCTGAGTCACTGCTCAAGGACGCGGCGGGTGCACCTGCACTCTGTTAAAGAGAGGTCAATTAGTTTTGCTTTTCTTTTCTTTTCTTTTTTGTTTCAATGTGAGCTATTTTGGTGTCCCTCCTCACCTGTAGACCTGGTCGTGATAACATCTTCAAATATACTAGAATTATCAACCCAGTTGTTGGGAATAAGGCGCACAGTGTATTCATTCCCAGGTTCGAGCCCGTCAATGATGTGGAAAGTCTTAGAGGTGTTTAATGCCTCTGATATATTCCAGAGACCCTCACCTGTGCAGAGGGCGAATGATTGGGATGGGTTAGTAGTCATGAGAACACACACACATACACACACTGAATCTAGTGAAGATATGAATATAAAGACATGAAGGACCATTTCAGAAACAACGCATCTAAAGTTATTACATGTTCCACCCACAGAATCTATTTAAAATCACTGTAACGAGTTCCAGAAACGTACAGAGAAAACGGGAGATATGAGCTTATGGTTGTTCATATATGCAATATAAAACTCCTCTGGATATCCAGCTGATATTTGCAAATCTGTCTCTAACAGCTGAGTTAACATTCAACAGGGCCGGGACTGATGGAGAAATGAGAGTAAGGTGAGAAAGGAGAGAAATGGCAGAGAAGAGTTAGTAAAGGACAAAGCCGATCAAAGGCATCATGGAGGTGGTAAGAGCGTTGTCATTATGCAATGAGGGATGTTACTCTTCATCTCCTATAAAAGAGGCGAGCCTGCTTTTCTGTTTCCTAACACTATTGTGAGGAGGCATCAATTACGTCTGACAGAGGGGGACATCGGGTGAATCCCTCAACAGCAAACGTGGCAAGAGTAATGTGGATATGGAAATGGAACTACAGGTGGAGCCTGCAAGGCTAAATGGAGATCTACAGAGATCTCAAGGGAGATTTGCCATCAAAAGTTGGGATGATTTTTGAATGTTCTATATGGTTCTTATTTTATGTTATTGTCATATCACTGAAACATATTTCACACACCCACACTGGTCAACACTAGCTCAGAAATTGAAAGTTATACATGGCCAGGATTTTAGAAATACAGCACTGAGGTCAAATTACCACTACCAAACTTTTACTAGGCTATCTAAATCTTAATCATTAAATGTACAATTCAATTGTATTTCCTGTAATGTTTATCTCCCTACATGGTCATCTAAATAATTCTGGTGACCAAATACTACATACCTTTACTCATTTTTTAAATATGTAATATTAATTTAATATGTTTAGTTTTATATTCTTTGTCTAAAAACATTCAGATTTAAAGATGTGTAGTATGGCTGCAACTAGTTATTATTCAATGTTTTCAATGTGAGCTACAGCCCTGGTTATACTCCCTTTCTTTGAGGTATCCAATTAAATTGGGCTTTAATAATCATATTTTTATGTTCTTTGCTTTGAAAGCTAGAGCAAATTTCATCTGTAGCAAGCTTCATCTACTTCAGACATATCATGTAATGTAGCCTTTTGATACCCAACTGGGGAGAAAAAAATCTAATAATGTAGTGAATGATGTGCATCATTAGTATGGGAAAAGTATGGTTTGACAGCAGCTGTCTAAGCCAGTCAACAAAGCACAATCCTCTTCATTTCCCCGTGGCAAACATGCAAATCTTCTGCTCTGTCTCCAGCTCAGGTGCATTATTTGCTCAGGTGATAATTCAGCACACAAGGACACCTGCGTCTGCGCTGCCCATCCCAACTACTGCAAATGACACTCTCTGACTAATGTTGATGGATTAGTCTGCAACTATGGTAATTCCAGATCATTGGGACTGTGCGGTGATTTCGACTGACATAGGCCCCCTGAACTAAAAATATCCCAAGGCTGGCTGCCGTGTTTTGTCACCGCACTCCTCAGCTTGCCATTAAATGCTGTAGAAAGCAGCTGCTCACCCAGCAGGGAGCTGATGCCCTGGAAGACGCCCCTTCAAAGTCAGCAGGCTTTTTTATGAGGAGAGAGAGGCCAGAAAATATTCTGATATGGGAGCTTTCAACAGCTTCCACTTATCCACTTATCTCAGTGTCCTGTAAATATTACCCTCCCGGTATGAGCTCACACCTCCACGGCATGGCCCAGGAGGATGGTTCCCCTCACTACACTCTCTCAGCTCGCATGCTGCCCCTGCAACCTCTTGTCCCAGAGCAGTGTTGCTGTTTACCCAGTTGAAGATTACATGGAAATGTCAGGTGACTGTTGGGTCAATACGCTGACGTGTACATGGGGGACCGGGGCCCAACAAATCAATCACTGACAATTAGACACATTTGTCCCCTTCAAGTGACTGCGCTCTACAGCTACACTGTCGGCTCGGGATATAGATCTAGTATCCCAGATTTCCCTGTGGTACGGCAGAGAAATTAAAACCACCTTTTCCATCAGTATGCGCTTCTCAACAACATAACTGAGCTGTTACCTTACATCCCGACCCTTGTTTCCATTGGAGACAACATAAACTATATACAAAAATACCTTAAATAGCTTATTAGCCTGCAAAATATAGTCCTTTTGTATCTTTGTTTTTGTGTTATCAATTTACTTTGAGCCAACAGCCAACTAAATGAGTCCAGGAGTCATCATGTCTCCTAGCAACTGCAAAATGTTTTGACCAAGGCTGTTACTTGATTTCACGTTTTTTTGTTTGTGCTTTGATGCTTGTTGTGTCGGAATGTGCTGCAGCTCTACCTATGGTGGAGCGAGTGGGTTTGGTCACTGGGGACTTTGGAGTGCTTGGAGGTGAGGGGGAAGCTGACTTGCCTGAAAAGAAAGACAGACCTTGTGGTTATCAATTGGGATGGGGGGGGGGGGCTACGTTCTACTGTTAGCACGCATGCTATTCTCAGCTACAATTAGTAACTAACCATGGTGACTACAGGTCGACACTGAAACATAATCTACACTCAAAAAACACAAAAGGTGAGATGTTGTGATTTTTAACTTGACTTGATCTTGCCGTTTGAAAGTGAATTTATTGTCTATTCGCACACCCTTTACAGGAAGAAGAACGGATGTGTGGCGTGTCTGATGCTCTTCCTGGGTTTTGCTCTTAAAGCGTCATTTATTTCCTCAGCTTCAGTTAGACAAGCTGCACTGAATCTTCTGGCGCTAGGATAAAAGTCAATATTCGTTTACAGTCACTAATGAGCCAAGATTAATATGAATTTATAATTGGGTTACTCATTATCATTGCTATTTGAGAGGAAGCCACAAACTTTATCTAAGATGAAGTTGACATTTTTCTAATGAAAGGAGGCATCAGAGTGCTCTCTGCTGATGCCAAGGGCAAACAACAGACAAGGTCAATTATCTGCAGAGGAGCCGAGTGTTTGGAGCTTTTTAATTCTGTGCGGGCAAAATAAAATGTGTTGAACTGTTTGACAAATCTAAAGCATGCACCCACTACCTAAAATAATAATCATGACTGTTAATCATGTCATACCAACATACAGCAGATTGTATGTTTGGGTATGACGTGCCACAGTTTCTACACGAACAAGGGTCTACATACTGAGGCCAAGAGTGGGAGCCAAAGTGGAAGCTGCGGGGGGGGAAAAAAGAAAAGAAAAAGAAAGAAAAAGACAGAAGGGACAAACAATGCATTGCTAAGCAGATGTTTACACACATTAACAACAGACACTTGTGTGATCAAAGGTAATGCTCAAAGCAGGGCACTTTTTAGTGGTGTAAGACATAGCAGGCAGAGGACAATTAACAGAAACAACACTGACATGTACACACAGTGATACAGCTTTCATGCTCAAATCTTAACAGTCTCTCTCTCTCTCTCTCTCTCTCATCTTTCTCTCTCTCTCACACACACACACAGACACACACACACACAGCCATGTAATAGTGCCACAAAATTGCAATTTAATACATAAGAAATGAGTCCTTCTCCCTGTAATCATTTTGCTGGCTTTTCAGCATGCAAATAAACAACCCCTAAGAGCCAATTAAGGTTCTGTCTGTGATTGTAAGGATTCTTCCAGTAAACACTAAGTAATCGCATATTCAACACCTGCACTTTGTTTCAACATTAAGTTGAACTTTTTCCTTTTGCATAACACAATTTGAATGACATTCTGAATCTCTTCGGGGCGCATTTGTATTAAAAGCGCCATCCAATTATTTATGCTGACAGTATCTGTTGCTGCAGTCCATTTTACTGACGAGCAGGTGAATCCAAGTACAGCTTCCTGTTTCATTTCCCCTCCAATCATTCATACCACCGCCCGCATCTGACTTGAGTTTGAGCCAGCTGAAGTATGGCGTGCGGTCCTCAGCAAATGATATGTAATTGAAAAGAAAAGATTACATGCTAGGAGCCGACTCATTATGATTACTTACCCACCAACTCTTTCATGATTACACAATTCAGTATCAAAAGCTTCAGTTTTCCTCCTGCTCAAAGCAATTTTCTTTCTTAGCTGATTGTTTCAGAGCTCACGCTCTCCGTCCAATCAATAAGCACTTGCTCTCTCATGACAGTGACAAATGAAAACCTCCACTACACCCATATGAAATTGTTTATCCACAAAAATTACTTACATGGAGATATGAAAAGCTTGGCTGCCCAGACATATATCATATTCCTCTAGTTCAATGCCGTTTTCAAATAGTGAAATGGCTTTGACGCCTACTTCATGTAAAGTAGCTCAAAGCTCGTCCGTGTCTCCGCCAGGAAGCAACACACTCACAAGCTCATCCACACATATACCACCGAGTCAATTGCTTTCTGGACCCTGCATCACTCACTTGTTTCTAGGGTAGTGGTGCACTCCTCGCTGACAACGGGCCCGCAGCCCACCGTGGTGCAGGACCGCAGGTAGAACTTGTACTTGCTCACAGGCTCCAAGTCGCGCAGGATCCACTTGGTGGTGTCAGGGTTGCTGATGTCTACGGTCTGCAGAGGCCCCACTTCCTCTGTGTCGTTGACTAGACGTAAAAATACGGGGAAAAAAGTGGTTTATGCTTTAGATTACAGTCTAATAATATGTATACCACTCCGTTCTTACACTGTAATGAGGAAGCCTTCTGGCTCATGTTCAGTTCTTTGTCTTGTCCTATTGTGCTGTCACTGAGAAGGAGCACCTATTATCCATACCCTGTAACCAGCTTGTAAAAACATTGAGGGGGAAAGAAGGGACTGTTTCATTTCACATGCCACAAATCCGGTGCTAACATCGTAATAAGGGAGCTTTCTCCCACATTTTCAACTCCTTCTCCTTAAAGAATAACTTGACACTAAATTCACTTTTTTGAGTTAGTAAATTGCATGTGCAGTCACTTTATTACACTATTGATTGAACCTGGTCCGATTTTATAGAGTTTATTGCAAGTTAATATCCTTTTTCTGGAGAAAATCCAGTAATTCTGTCCACTTGAAATCGACTGTCAGTGTCAGGGTTCAAATGCATGTTTTGAATTTGTGAAGGGGAATGTGTAAAATGGTATGTCTTTAAGGTCAAGGTTTCTTTCTTATTTCCAATTCCTTTCAGCCATTAGCTCCTATCCTAGCTCATTTACAGTACCTGGATTGTAATGACAGTGCCTGCTGTAATTTACAGTCCACATACCCTGTACCCACCCTGTAATAAGGGAGCTTTTTCCCCCATTTTCAATGATTTGTCCCGATGGTCTTCCCTGTCACCAAGAGGTAACAGCTGCTAGCTCTGCTGGAATTACTAATGCATGTGACTTGTGAGTGACGAATGGCTCACTACACTATTCTTTATGATGCATGTTGTTCAATAAATTTCAATACACTGTGTATCTGAATGACACAAAGAGGGTATTCGGCTGCTTTATTGTTTATGATTTGATGATATGACAGGACATAAAAGCTGTTTGGCTCTGCTCTAACATCCATTTTTATTGTCAGATGGATTCCAAAACTAAATTTCTGTCCCTCAGTATTGTATCATAATTTCACAAATAAGTATTTTATAGTTACAGCTATCAAGGAACACCGTTCTTGCTGTTTCATACTACTATTTTGTTCCCCATTAAAAATAATACTGTATTCATCTACATCAATAAGTACTCCATATCTTTACAATGTCATTTCCCAGTTATTTTTTTTGTAAGGATCTCAAATTTTTAAAGACATGACACTACAATACTCTTGTACCTACATCCACATTTGTGTCAGTACTGTATGGGTACCTGGTTCATATCTTACTGAAAACCCATACATACACAATTATCTTTATTCCTGGACTTTACCACACACTGAGACGTTTAACTTTCAGCATGCACTCTATTTTGAAGCAAAAAAAAAACTCTCCAGCTACTGGCATTTCAAAATACTTCCAACTGACAATCACAAGACATTTCGGCGATGCCAAAGAAAGCAAATGTCACTTGTCACTTTGGCCTGAGCATTTGCTTTTTTCGCTTTATCAAATGACAACTTGTCATTTGCTTGTTTGGCTTAATGCCCCTTTTACATGTTATTTGCATCTTACAAACAAACAGACGTATCCTGCACATTCACAACTAGAATGTATTTGTGTCTCTGTCTACATTGTGAAAGGATCTCATTTTTCACTACGTAAAGCAGCCCAGTAGGTAGGGAGGTGGCATTTATGTTCTTTGTAACAAAAACAAACACAGCAGGTGTTGAGGTGACCTTTGCTGTGAAAGAGGTGCTACGTCTCTCTGGTAGGAGGCAACAGAAACAATGACAAGAATGTATTGGTCTGCTTCTCTTTTTGCCTGGACACCTCCCACTGTTATCAGACATCACTATTTTTCGCTTTTGTTTTGGCTCTAGGGACAAAAAAAACGGTAATTATGCAATCCAGGCTTCCACAGAGAAGAGGCCACCAGCGTCATGTTTCTACCCCGTCTGGATGGATACTTTCTCACTTTATCCGGAAACACTCTGGCAGTGGGGGCACATTATCTTATGGAGTGAACTAGCTAAAGGCTGCAGACTTTGGCCCTTCCGCCTACTTCAGACAACGATATTTACAAATATTCCCCAGCCCTACTGGGCCGAATTAGGTTGGCCTTGTGTAGAGTGAAACAGACCGAGGCTCAGCAAAACTGAAATCTGAGAATGACCCGACAGCATATGAGTTCAGCTCAAATGGGAAGAAAAACCGAATGAATTGAATCCAAGGTCAGTTTTAACTCCCACTAGTGTAGACATTTTAGATCAGTGCAGTGCAAACTTAACTTGTTCCACACTTTATACGTCGCTCTACAGTAACTCAAATACAGACCGGTCGTAAGTGTTGAAAAATGTGTCAAAATCTTCCCAAATATACAATTGCAAATAAAGTGAAAGAATCCCTCACAGAAATTTTTCAGTGTTTGATTAAAAAATACATTTGCAGTATAAATGTAAACTGTAGCTAATCTGCCATACAGCAAAAAAATATTGCAACATGTCTTTTAAGTGTGTAACAGTAAATTGCTCTGAGCTAATAGGAAAAACCGTTTGAAATGACAGAACAGATTGAGTGTGAGCCCTCATCTTCACCTTTGTGACACACTCATCTTTGTCTTGTCAAGTGGTGTGACTAGCTTCCTGAGAGGCAGGCTAATAGTTGTATAGTCTGTACTGGCCTACTCTGCCCCGGGCTTTAGAGTGGGTAAGCAGATCTTTAAAGCAGTGTGACCATGCCACCCACTCAGTGGTGATGGGAACAAGAGCATACATTTGGCCTTTACATTCAGGAATGTATTTTGTGATTTAGAGAAAAACAACTCGGTATGAGGTTAGTAAAAACAGCTGTTGTTGTAACTACAAAGTGTACTGGTAGAGGAAAAACCTCCATCATGTCAACATCTACTGGAAGTATTCCTCCACATCCATTGGGGGGCCAGTGTGCTAATAAACTCACTGATCTTCTTTGGTGACAACTTGATACAATGATCAATAGGTTTCAAAGCATGTTAGTTTGACCGTCTAACCACCCTGGTTTTCCCGAATGCTCAGTGTGTTAAACGATGTTACAACAGTCCGTCCTGTGAAACCTGTGAGATGTGAAGCTATTAAAAGCTGTTGTGAAGATGGGCGTAGCCCTAAAACAGCTGCGCTGCAGCTTGAGATTTCACTTGTGTCGCTGATGATACACTGACAGCTGGCTACATTATCCTCAACATTTCGCACATGACTTCCTTCAAGGGGAAAAGTCACACTTCAAAGAGCCCATCAGCTTTATTGCTGTGGCACAATGAAAACGTCCTCTCCTGAAATACTGTATGACACTTGGTCCTCTTGTGCAGCCGCCAAATCAAACTCAATTAGCCGGGAAATGCGGCACTAAGACGCTGTTGGAAGTTAGTCATTAGCTTCGGTATGACTTTTGTTTAAGGACAGCAAAGTGTGTGCACACGTTGCATGTGTTCACTGATGCTATCCCCTGGGACTGCGAACCGCGGTGAAGGTGTCCCCCGCGGACAGGATGGGGTCAGTAAAAGTGGACCTTAACAGACTGCGACACAGTGGCCTTGGTCAGCACTGGCCGAGTCACGATCATGACACGCAGGCCAGCAGACATCACCCTGACATGTTTCCTATACACACACACTGATCTCGCTATGACCCCGCCCTATTAGAGCAGCACAGTGATTTTCCTTCCCTTGCTGAGGATCATGGGTTAGACAATCACCATCAAGCCAAAGATCCTCCTCTTTTCCCTTGCTAATACACTCCCACACAAAACAATGTGGTGGCGGAGGCTGTGCATTTAACAGTGAGGCTATTTAGGTCTCTGATATGCAGTCACTGTCTCCAATTTAAAATATACTGTATGGCCTGCGTGTTTTTGTATATCTCAATTTATTTTTTCTAAAGAGGGTATAAGCGGAAAAGGAACAGGGAGATGTAAACGCTATTAAACACAAGGGGAAGAAAACAATATATCCCAGTAGCAACAAATGGACATCACCATTATTTCTGAGTTAGTTAAGTATAAGCATGAGGCGTAGGGATACATACTGAGCTGGTACTCAAGGAGGTACCCGGTGAGAATCCCATTAGGCTCCAATGGTGGGGCCCACCCCAGAGAGACAGTATGCTTCTGTACATCTGTGACCCTGAAAACAGGATTTTTCTCAGGGACTGTGGGGGCAAAGAAGGTAATACACACAGTAAGCAGTCGAATTCTACAACCCAGTTTCCTTGGCTATTATTAGATTTTCCCTTCAGTACTTGTGAATCGATACACTCCATGCTGTTTTTCCACAATCCTACCTCCCTCTGGGGTTTTGAAGTTGACTGGATGGCTGCCCGGGCCGTTGCCCCGCCCGTTGAAGGTCATGACAATGAGGCTGTACTGAGAGAAGGGCGTTAGTCCTGGTACCGTGGCGTGGTTCCGGTCCCCGGGGAGCGTTAGTGTGTGTTTGTCTCCGTGGCTTTTCTTTGAGTCCACCAGACTGCGCAGACGCCACCAGTTTATCTGCATCGGGAAAGAGACATCAAACTTTGTATATCATACATATGCATACATGGGAGAGAAGGCTGAACTAGTTATAGTTAAAAAGATAGAGACTGAGTCGGCCAAGTGAAGGTGCCACAGTGGGGTGAGAGAAGCAAACGTTTAGAGCAAGGTCAGGGCCATTCCTTTTAAGCTGTGTCTAAAAGCAAAGGTCTGTTTCTGAGGTATTACCCTGTAGCCGCCCAGATGTCCATGTAACTTGTCCTTGTGTACACGCGTCCAGCTAACCTTGACCACTGAGCTGTTCATCACCTCCACAGCTACATCATCAGGCGCAGCAGAGGGAACTGCAAAGGCAAACGCATATTAGAATCTACAGTAAGCTGAAAGTAAGTCAAGGAAAAACAGAGCGGTGAGGAAAGACCTTGCAACAATGATAAACTGTATCTGAAAACAACTGAAATTGTTTCATATTAAAGCTACATCACAAAAAATACCAAAAATACTATACAACTAGCTACATCTAGTGTTTACAGGAACACCTATTTGGGACTGATATCAATGGACTCTACCTACAGTCACAAAAGCTAACATAAATGAGGGGAAGAGTCATGACCTGAGGTGACTTCCTTGGGGCAAGTCCAGAAGAAAGCTAAAGAAGAAATACAGCAAACTTCTGTACAGACTGCTTTTCTCTTGAGAAGCTGTAACTGCTTATAACCTTGAGACTGAAAGTCTAAGTCAAACTTCAAGTCTTAAGATATTTCAACAAAATTGCAAAGCTTATAAATAAATCATTTCAGGTCCACCTGAATACTGCAGCTGAAAATATCAGAGTTAAGCAGGATGGGGGAAAAAGATTTTAATTAAACCACATCTTTCTCCATAAAATCCCATGTCCTGAAGCTACACTGGCTGCTTTGCACTTTGGCAGATCCAAATGGCAGCAAGAGGTGAGTGGAAAGTTTGTGAACCTCAATACTATAAATAATAATAATATATAATACTAAAACCATAAAGGTTTGAATCAGTAAACTCCAAAAGCATAATCAGTTTTATCCACCAGGACTATCTGCAATCTTTTTTCACTTAAAATAGCAACAAGAAAAGAGATGCAGAGGAATGCCACGACAAGCTGAATAACACGACTTTTGACAAATTGTGGCCGTACAAAATTGTTATGGCCAATGTTGCCAACTTAATGACTTTCTTGACAGACTTGGCAACTTTAAAAATTGTTTAGGAACTTAAAAAAACTTTTTTTTTTTCTCAAAATACCCAAAGTTTGCAAGAATGAGTTTATTCCAGTGTCTGGATCCTCTCTACTCATGATACTTCAGATCCACAGTCTATACAACAGCCTTCATTAAAGATTTTTCAAATTAAAGGGAGATTTAGATGATTGATGAGATGATCGCAGCTTGAAAAATAATTAGAACTAATGATACAGCTAATAAGGGTCAGTTAAGCTGATATTGACTCATTTTTTTTTACATTTTTTAAAATCTTTTATATATGTTTGTTGTTACATGATGGCATCACAGATATGCACATCACCGAGTGACAGAATCTAGCGACATTTCGAGCAAACTTGAGCTACTTTCCATTAAAAACAGTTGGTAAAACAGCGAACAAGTTAGCAAACATTTGCTCTAGACAGGAAGGAACTGTAACTTTTGTTAACATATGTAAACATATATACCTAAACTAATTTTGTCTGCTAACTGGTGCTGGGCAGGTAGTCGGTTTACATGGTGTTTTTGCTAATAAAATAGCTGCCTGTTATTGGGGAAATTAGGCAATGTGCTAAAAGATGGTAAAAGCTCCCTACAGCCACAGGAACGACAGAGTTGGGTGATTTTTTTTTTTTATGGATTCAACACTATGACGTCCCCTTTCACATTACTCATACTGCACTCATTTGATCCACTGCTAATATAAAAATATCATCAACAAAGATCACCACTCACAGTCCTCTCCTGAGTAGCCAGTCACTATCTTGGGCTCGGGGCCCCAGCCCTGGTGGTTCCTGGCTTGGATCTTGATCTCGTAGGGCACAAAGGTGGGAGTGTTCTTCACCACAAAAGAGTGTCTCTTCACCATGTGTTCCTTCCAGCCGTCCTCCACGTCCTGTCTCCTGTAACTCACCTTATACTCCAGACCGGGACCATTGTGCTCAATGGGTAACAGGGGCTGAATAACGGAAGGAAGAGAAAGCATAACTAAAAAGGAGGAACTATGGTGCAAATAGTTTCATAGAGACTTTCACAGTTGCGTAAGACGCTTTATGTATTTCACCGCTCAATGCCACTGCCTCTGTGGGATTAAAATGACAAACTAGCCCAGTGAACTATGCTTGGAACCCTGGCAGTCTTTTATCCTGCTATCTAATAAAACAATGGAACAATTGACCTGGTCTAGCAGCATGGCTCTTCTTTGATATAGGGCTTGCTAAGACATCATAGATGAAAAGATTTATCTCCTCACAGAAGTCCGACCATGAGAAATGGAATGAGATACCATTATCCACAAAAGCAAATCATTAACAGTGGAAGAGCTCATGAATCCAGGATTCGTGGGCCTACGTTACCATGACAGAGCAACCAGATAAGTGAAGGAGAGATTTATCTTTTTACAATAAAGCTGAATATATTACTGTATGCGTTAAAAGAAAAATTCCCTTTTCATAGCTCCCCTTTCTCTTTCCTAATCAAAAAGGAGCAGCTTTCAATAGAAACTTATTCAGAGTGAACCCAGAAAATGGCTTTTTGAAAGATCTGAACCACAGAATGAAATATCAGAAGTGGGCTATTTCTATTTCTTAAATTCCTATTGGTAATTGCCTATGAAACATTGATAAAACTTCATCTCTGTTCTTGGAGAAAGTCTTTGACTTCCAAAAACCCGAAGCAGATTTGAACAATTCACTATGTAAAGGTAGCCGACATTACAGAATTTGCAGTAAGAGGATAATAAAAGACCAAACTCTTTTTCTTACCTCCCAGTTGATATCCATTTCATGTGGTAAATGACCTTCGATTTTGATATTTTCAGGGTTCTTGTCAGGAGCTGTAGAAAAGGAGGAATATAGATTTTGTTGGCATTGTTAGTGGAAGAAATCTCTGGTGAAATAGGCACACAAGAGAGCAGATTTTCAACAAAAACTGAATCAATTATGTAGCAGGTCTGAGTGTTTTATAGTTCACAGTGTTGGCAGCTCAAGTGGCCTGGAAGACCTTATCAAAAAATATAATAAACAATGAAAGGAGGACGCCTCAGACCTGCCGGGGGGGTTTTGTATCTGTCTGTGGTGTCGCTGGGAGGACCCCTCCCTACAGCGTTAACACCAGACACACGGAAGCGATAGTCGATGTGGCCGTGGAGTTTGAGGATGGCCGAGTTGTGGTTCCCAGGTACTCGGAGCAGCTCCTTCCAGTTTCCTGGCTCCCATTGGCTTTCCTCGTACTCGATAATAAACTCTGTTGACAGGCACAAAGACAATCAGAGCGGTCCCTCACTGCTATGACTCTTGCCAAAGGATTACTTATCTCGCCACCAGCTGTGCAGAAAAGTCCTCAAACTCTGCTCTGGGCTTGTGTATTCCTCGGGGAGACTAATCATAATTCATGCTTGGATGAATCAATAATAGATTCATATTGCACAAGATGGTATCAAACAAATCTATTTACATGCAGAATGGTGCCCAAATATGTGTATGTCATATTAATCGTTCACTGCAAGAAGCACTTTTTCAGTATGTACTGACACCTGCACACACAGATGCTCCTTTTACCTGTGGTTGAGCTGTTGTGATCGTCCCCGGGGATCCACTTCAGTTTCACACTTTTACTCTTGTGTTCAGACAGTACCAAGTACTCGGGTGCATCGGGGACATCTGAAAACCATCACAACAACATGGCTTTGGAAAAATCGCAGACACATCAATCTCTGCAGCAAAAAAAGGCCAAGGGGAACAAATGTTCAATCAAATCATCCCGAGTGCCAGAGGATGTGGAACGAGCTGCATGGCTGCATAGGCTTCCACTATTTCTTTTAGACTTTAAGATGTCAAAAACATCTCAAAAGGGCAATTGTCAGACACAGCACTGCGCTAATAAAGCTGTGGTCTGCATGTTCATGCTCCGCTTTGAGTGGAGCGTGCTTTGGCGATTGATCCATTTATGAGTGTGTCATATATTAATGTAGCACCAGGGGTCTCTGATCCTTTGGCCCGGAGCAGAAAGAGTGTTCACATGTTAGCTCACCTAACACCATGAGCAGTGCTGAGGCCGTGTCTCGGTCGACTGGAGTCCTCGCCACACATGTGTACACACCCTGGTCCCTGTGGCTCACATTGATAATCTGAAGAATACCATCCTCCACAAAGTATCTGTTGACAGAAAGATGGAGACACCATATTGATTGACAAAACTGAAAAGAACAGTGATTTTCCAGTTGGGATTAAGTCTGCAATGCTGTAAAAATAAAATAAATGTCACTATCCTACCTTGAATCCTCAGTGTCGTTGAGGGCTATCTCCATATCGTCTTTTTCCCACAGGACCTCAAAGTCGTTGCTGAAGGACTTGTCGTACGCTGCCAGGCATGAGAGCTGGGCCGTGGTACCTATTAAGATCTGCAGCTCCTCCGGGGGCACGACTATTCTAGTGGGATCTTCCATAGGCACAACTGTATTAGTTACATTTCAAGGACTGGGAGCCACTAACACTTTTACTGGTAAAACTGTTTACCTTTCACATAGAGCATGGCGTCGATGGCGGACGATCCCTCTGTGTTTTTGGCCAAACATGTGTACTGCCCCGTGTCGTCTTTCTCTACACTGTAGATCTCTAGCGACCCATTGTCGTGAACGGTAAACCTCGTCCCCTCCACGGATTCAGAGGAGTCCTCTTTGCTCCTGGAAAGCATTCACAACAAACACCCATTCAAGTCTCAAAGTTCTCTCTAGTCAAATGAAATATGAACACAGAAGTGAAGAGGAAATAAAAGTTGCTGAGTAGAACATGAATGTTGAGTGACAGGATTACTTTGGCGTCACCAGTAAATAAAAAACACACTGTATACAGAGGGGCTCTGTGCATCGACCAGTTGAGATCTACTGCTCCCTGCTGGTGTACGGGGGACAGGAACAAACTGCACACTTACCAACTGATAGTAGAAGGAGGAGAGCTGAAGACCTTGCAGTGCATCATCACTCCCTTCCCCTCTACAGCAGAGTAATCCTCCCCTTCCTTGGTCAAAATCATGGGGGGCAGATCTGTGAAGACCACGCAGCAGAATTTAATCATGCTTCAAAAGCAGAAGATGCCCTAATGCATATATTTCACCATGGAGGAGCCTGGGTGTGGCCCTTAACTGACTGTACTTTCAGGACTTTTAGGAAATAAAAACAACACTTAGGGAGTTCTGGTTTGCAGTTTTAAAACCAGATGGAACAAGAAGGAACGAGGCAGATAACTGTGGGCTAAATGAGGCGACAACACTGTTGCTTTCCCTGTGCATTAATTGTAGGCTCTTTTGTGTCAAAAAATGAGTCAGCTGTCATGTTGTCAGAAATGTGTCAATGTGAAAATGAAATCAAAGCAGAAAACAATGGAATAATGAGTTAGCCGAACGCGTGCGCCTTATCAGTTGTAGCCAAAGCCTCCCATTAAAATGGTCCGTCTCTCCTAATTGTTTACAAAGGCAGCCGCTGGGACTTAGCATTCAGAGACTGTCCAGCTTTATTAACTCCTGTGTCACCGAGAACAAACTCCCCACGTTTGTGCAGTGTCAGAAAAAAGCAACATTCTGTCATTTCGTTTTTTTTTTTATCTGCAGTTGTAAAGCAGCACATGTTTGTCTTATGGCCCTGATATCGGTATGGTATTGAGGGGGAACTTGTTAGCATATAAATGGCAGGGAACTGAGCTGGTTGCTCCACTGGGAGGACCACTAGCCCGAATGAAGGAGTACAGTGTGTAGACAGCCCTCCTTCCCTGGGCTCCTCACTGCTTTATGGGCATATGCCAGAGTCAGCGCCAGCTCTCGAGCTTGACACATCAGTCAGCAGTCTCCAAATGACTCAGTGCAAAGTCTGACACTTACTCACAAACTCTGTAAAACAAAAATCCTTATAATGACTGTTCTTGTTAGTCTGTTCTTTTGTGTACTTGATAAAAAACATGTGATGAAACTGATAAAAACGGTGGACTGAAAGCGGTCATACTTACTCATAATCATGATGTTTGCATTGGACAGAAGGGTTCCATGTCTGTTGGAGGCCTCACACTGGTAGACTGCACTGTCAGATTCTTTGGCGTTATGTAAAACTATGGTATTAGCGAACACCTTCCTGTTGGCTGCAGGTACCTCTGTAATAGACCAGAGATACATTCAGAAAACACAAACGTTTTAGATCATCACCAGTCCTGCTGCAGCACTGCATGTGGATTAAAAACAGTTAAAAGTTGATGGTAACTGCACTCAAAATCTCAGCCTACATTTCTGAAACATTCCCACTTGTGATCTATAATTCACTGGCTGCCAGTGGTTCAGTCATCTTCACACTATCATTCAACCCTACACTTGGAAACTTCCCTGTAATAACCTGGCCACCTCTCTGCCCCGTACTGACTCTTCTCCCCCTTGACACACATATTGTGGAATGACCTTTCTGGAAGGAATGCAAACTTTCAGGCGGAAAACCACCTCTGGTCTCTCGAACTCTCAGACAGACAGCCTGCTAAATATCTAAACTGTATTTTTTAATCCCCTCTCACGGTCTTAATCGCAGAGAACTTAAAACATTTAAAAGAATACTCCACCAATTTAGCATTGCACTCCTATATTGTGACATTGTCAGATTCACCATAAACATTTAAAAAAAGGATCAAAATCGGTGCAGCAGAATAAGAGATTGTTCCGTGCATTTTTCTTCCTTGTCAAAACCCGGCGCCTTTATTACCCACAATGCAAATCGAGCACAGACAGTTTTGTAGTAGATTTCGGATGTGTTATTTTAGTAGCGGCTAATGCAGCCACAAGCCTCAAGCAGAGACGAGGAGCAGGCCACAGAGGTCTGGTGAGCTCACTTCTTTCTGACTCCACACACAGTCCCACTAGATGGAATTCAATTTAAAGAATCCAGAGTTAGTGACAGCTCAGGAGCTCTGAGCATTTCACAGTGGATTACTTTACCATCCGCTGAGAACTGGTGGCTTCACTGCCTTTCCCGCCCAGTTTTAAACACTCTTTCCCCATGTTATATATTATGTAACATGTTGTATTAAACAAGAAAAGCGAGGCAACATCAACATTGAGTCTTTCTGGACATTTCAGGACTGGCCCTCAGTAGAAAGGTTTTAAACAGGGAAGTGAGTCTGTAGCAGGACTGACCCTGCAGAGGTACACCATTCACCCTCCATGTAATTGTCGGCTGAGGAGTCCCGCTGGCAGAGCACATGATCTGCACGTCTGAGCCGATCATACTGAGCTGACTCTCAGGCTCAGACAACCACTCTGGAGGCTCTGCGAGGACACAAGGCAGCATGTTATTATCATTATAAGAAAGGCACTAAGCATTTACAGAGAGTGGGGACAATCACAGGTACAGTTATGCAATGTATGTTATTCAGTACAAGACGTCTGCCCCTCTCACCAGAATCATTGTTGGCACCAAATATGCATTAAGTATAAGATTGTATAACATTGTGGTTATTTAAATGATATCTGATAAAAAAGTAACACCATTACAATGAGTCTCCTGGCTACGTCATCATCAGTACTGTAGGTGTGTGTTAGGCACTATTTTTTTTTAAATCAAATTATGATTTATAATAGCTTTTCATAACACATACAATGAAGTACATTTAAAGTTTAAAGTGAGTAGAAAGTACATTTACTCAAGTACTGAGCTCAAGTACAATTCTTATCCACTTGTACATAACATTATCATTTCCATTTTCTGCTACTTTATACTCACACTCTACTACATTTCCAAAGGAAATATCATACTTTTTACTTCACTCCATTTATTTGACGACTATAGTTACTATAAATTAAGGTTCTACATACAAACGTTGGATAAACTTATATAACACATTGTTAAAGATTAAAACAGTGGTTTCCACATTTTGGTTGTGTGAGCTCTTACATAAAACTAGTGTCTAGTTGGATTTCAGATGTCTATGAGTTGATAGCAGTTTCATTTGCCCTCTAAACTTCTCAGATAGTTTCCTTTAAATAACCTTTTGAGGCTTAAAAAGGTAAATTAATTAAATAAAATTGATTAATCAATATTTCACAAAAAAATAAAGATTAGAGAAAAGTCTAAAAATATCAATACAAATCTGTGTATCAGAACTTTGTTTATTATTGTTTTTCCCTATTGATCATCATATGACCCCTCAGATTTATCTTGTGACCCTTTGAAGGGGTTAGATCCTTTGGTTGGGAACTACTGGACTAAAGCACCCAACAGTTTGTAAAATACTTTAAATTAGCTCCACTTTCATCAGCTAACAGTAAATTGCTGCTTACACATTAATGCAGCTGTATCAACAATCTGATAATCTCATCTATAACAATATATATGTCACAGGGGTACTTGCTTTTTTATTTAAGCACATTTAGCTGATAATACTTCTGTGTTCTCTTGTACTTAATTCAATTTATTTAACTGTAAAAGAGTATTTTATATTGTTGTATTCATACTCAAAGGTCTGAGTACTTCTTTCTACCATTGAATACTGCTTTATAAGTTTCTTTCAAAAAGGTGAAGGATCAGTCTATTATTCAAATGACAGACGTGATAAAACCGCTGTAACTGTTACCTTCCACTGTCACCATGAAGTAATGGGAAGCTTCGTTCAGTGCGTTCTTTGCCTTGCACATGTACTTCCCACTGTCTTCTTGTTCAACTCTCGGCACAATCAGCAATTTCCCATGATTCTCTAGTTTTGCTTTAATGGGAAGTTGATGACCCATCTTCACCCACTCAACCTGTGGAGTTGGACTAACGTGAAGGGGACAAAGAGTTAGATGCTGCTTACAGATGACAGAAAATTACATACAAATGTGTGATAATATTTTTTTAGATTAATAGTTTTTTGGACTAAAATGTGTCAGAAACTCAAGTTATTAAAAAGGAAGTACAACTTACAATCCCTCAGCAATACACTCCAATTTCAAGTCCTCTCCTTTAACCAGCTGTTTCTCTGATTTGTCACCAGAGGGCGTCAGAAGAGACGGTCTTCTGTCAAGGATTGCATTTGCTATGGAAATACAGCAGAGAATTAGACAGTATAATAGAATTCAGACAGTTTCACAAAGGCTACACTTATATATTTTAGATACATGTATATTCACACACCCGCCTTGTGCACACAGCTGTTTATAGATGGAGCACAGCACAACGGTGTTAAACTCTAAAAATTTCAAACTTACCTGTTTCAGGACTCATGTCACTTTTTTCTGAAATGGAGATGGATGAGACAAAAGGACAAAAAAACAAAAACAATGAACATGAAAACAGCGTGGAAACATTATGACAAACATCACCAAGATCAAAATCATAACACAAAACCAAGGAGATGCACATAAACACGACAGTGTGACACTTGGATGGCTTTTGAAGTGCAGCTATGAATATGGGTATCAGTGCACATGTTGGAAATGATCAGCGCTTTGAAAACAAATCAAAGTTTGCATCATGCTGGTTTGAGAAGAAAACAGCGCTTGAATGCAGACAAAGAAGCTGGAGTGACACCTACTTGTCTTGACGATCACGGACATGGCGGTCTTCTGAACGATGGTTCGTATTCTTGGGAAGGCGGCGAAGCAGCAGTAGTCCCTCCCGCTGTCCTTCTCCACCGCGTGAGAGAAGTAGAGGTCTCCGTTCAAGCCCATAGACACCCTCTCATCCTGTTCTATGTGCTGAAGATCTGAGCACAGAAAGAGGAGTTTTCATGTAGATCTGTTTTTCTGTTTCTGGTTATTTGTCTTAAAACGAGAGCATTTCTCAACTATGAGAACATGACCTTTATTTTAACACCGTAACACAGATTTTCCTTGTCAAGCAGTGGTAGAATGTAACTAAGTGCATTGACTCAAGTACTGCACTAAATATATTTGACAGCTATAGGTACAGGTTACTTTGCAGATTAAGAAAGCCCAGAGAAAAGCCCAAACTAATATACAAATTTGTGCAGCAGAATTGAGAATCAAACCCCATTAATGATCTTACGAACCCTCAGATTTATCCTGTGACCAATTAGAGGGGGTCAGTGGGCTAAACTACCAATGTTTATTTAAAGGGGTTTAAATTATTTCCATTGAAACCTGCTATAACAGGTAAATGCTGGTTAGGCATTAATGCGTCAGTGTAAATCTAATATTGTCACATATAATAAATAACATATCAGTCATAGGGGAGATTCTTTTCCAGAAAGAGTACTTTTACTTTGCTTTAAGTGCCTTTACGTTTATAAAAATCATTTTAGTCCACACTGTATAGCACACTGTACTTTCAGCCTCAGCTTGTTCCAGCTCTTCACTGAAGCTATATGATGTTTAGGAGTGAAATATTCCAAATCAAGAGTTCATGTTTAGTTTTCTTCTAGGAAATATGCTACATGAAGGTTTTTTTAATACACATTTCCACAGAATTCAAACTGACATATTTAGTACCTGTGGGAACATTTGGATCTTCAACAGAATTTAAAATTTAGGTCTCTGGGATTGAACAATGTTTCACAGTTTCTCTTTCTGCACAGCATGAGTTGGTAATGACCAATCCACCTGTACGGGTTCATCCGTTCAGGAAGTGAGGAGGTGAATTTTTCAGAAAAAATATTTTGCTTGAGAATTAAAGATGTATCATTAAATATGTTAAAACTTGTATTTAAAAAAATATTAATAAGACATACAATAATAATATAAACTGCACATACACCACTATTGATTTATCATAAATAAAAGGGTATCAGTTACTGATAGTCATCCAGTAGATCTGCAGGGGAGGTATTCCTTTAGGTGGGTTGCATTTCAAAGTAAAAGGCTGGCCTTCCTCCACCACAACAGGATCAAGTGTCTCTTTAGGAAACTTTGGAACATCTAGAAAAAAGACAGAACCTACAGTGAGTAAATGAAGTCAGGCATGAATGAATAAAATATAATGCAGTTATCTTCCTCTCCAGAAGATGGCAGTAATATCATTCCTGAATTTAGCGGGAGGCGTAGCTAGTGTTTTCTGAGCTCAGCAGATGGAATTCTATGGGATTTCGTTTTTTTTTCTTGGCCTACAGAAACAAAACAGACATCACTCCCACTATTGTGCGCGGCTTGTCACCACTGCTGAGTGCTTGAAGCCCAGCCAAATTCAGTCAAAGTCCCCCTTGGAGTGGATTTTCTTTGAGAATTGATGTACTATGCTTGGGAACAAAATGAAAAATGTAGCAAAGGAAATGATGGAGAGGCTAGATCACATTCGATGCTTTCTCCAATGTGGAGCTATAGATGAGATGCTGCGAGGGGTGGGGCGCTCGGGATCCTCAATGACTTTCTGCCACGTCCAATACAATGAAAAGCTCACAATGGAGAGGTGCAGTCATTACACGGGACTGCTAGCCCTGAATCACTCTGAAAGCACTGTAACAGAGCACCTCACACACATACACACACACATGCACACACTCACAGATGTATGTTACTCACGGGGCACAATGAACTCAATCTCCTTCGATATGGCGGTCCCCAGTTTGTTTGAGGCGTAACAGCGATAGGTTCCCTGGTACTCTGTAAGGTTCCCATTATTGGGTATCACAAAGGTCCCAGAATTCTCCTCTTTCATCAGCCGGGGGTCTAGAAAGGGGTCGAATTCCTGGCCATTCTTCGTCCATCTGAATCTACATAAAGAAAACCAGTATTGAAATGTCATGTCCCTCGGCTAAGGCTGCGGCATGCTCTTTTTTCAAAGTTCGGAAACCGAAGGGCACAAATGCAACATGTTGATGGCAAAGTGTTGTTGGTGTCTGTCTGGCTGCTAACAAGCTCTCCTTCTCCCATCTGAAGTGATGCAAGGCTCTGTACTCACTCTGGCTCGGGATTCCCTTTGGCTTCGCACGTCATGGGGAAGCTCTCGTCGAAAGGGAAGGCGATGAGAGAGCTGGGCGACTGAGCTGTGATGGTGGGCAGCTGCTCAACTGGGCAATAGACAAACGGGCATGAGAATGTGAGAAACACAACACACGCTTCCATACAGAGCTCTATTCAGAAGTATCTAATGGTTAACATGATACTAAGGCAGTGGTTTCAAACCTCTCTGGCCTCATCGTAGGGTATAAAGCCTTAGTGAGGACAGCCCTGTACAGTTCAACAGAACATTCATTTTTACTTCTCTAATTATTTTATTTGCAGAATTTTATGAAGCATGAAGTAGCAGAAGTGTCTAGTACTTCATAAGAAAAAAGCAAAACAGACAAAAAAACTTTTTTCATTTCCCTTCAATCATCTTATAACCACTCAGATTCATCTTCACCCTCAGGTTGGGAACCACTGTACTACTATGTTTATCACTGTATGTCTTAATATGCAGAGTTCTATCCCAAAACATTATTTGTCATAAAATACTGACAATAACATTACTCAAAATAACTAAAACATTTATGATTTTGTCTATAGAGTTGAAGGGTCATTTTGTTAGATTTGGTTTTATTTTGGCATAAAACTCTCTCATTTGGTCTTGTATGATCTTATAATGACAGAGTTGTGACATGTGATGGGACAAACACAACACAATGAGTATTAATAGTTCTTAGTGTAAAGGTAATATGAGGACATGCCATGAGTCCTAGAAGCTACACTACCAGTATTACGGAGTCATGACTGATGACACATGAGATTCAAATCCAACACATATGGCTTTAAGTAAAGCTGCTGCTGTGCTTGACAGCGAGCCAGGAGATTAACAGATGAGAGCCGAGGAAGTCACTAATACCAGCTACAGTATGGCAGAGGGAACTTACTGTTTACATGACCTAAAACTACAAAATCCATGGCAGCCGGGGGAAAATAAACAAAACGAAAACAGTCAGCAGTTTGGGAATAATCCCTTCATGTCACAAGCATTCTCTATATAAACGGTAATAAACACACACGAGTAATGCAAAACAGACGGCTATTCTGACGTCAGTGAGTTCTCCTTTTCAGAAAACCTGAACTGTTCTTTATCAAGCCCTTAAGAGATATTTTTGAATAATTTAGAGGGAGAGGTTTGATAAGCGTTTCCAAGGATACTGGGATGCAGATCCAACACAAAAGAAACAAGAAACTGGATTCAAACAAGATAATAGCTGTAAATATATTCCATTCACAGAACGCCTCATTGTTACAGCTGTATACGGTGTGATTTATTCGCCTCAAAATTATTCAACACTTCTTTTCTGATTAAAGCACTTCAAGTTAAACCAAGGACAAGTTCTCTATAACTGAACCTCATACATAAGTATATTATATTATATATTCCACAGATACTCTACTGTATCTTCTTCCTTCATTAATGACTGCCTTTGAGTAGATTATTATGTGTGTTTAAAAAAGTACAGTTATTAATAATAATAATAACATCTATTATGTTCAACATTCTGCTGAATCATTCAGAATTCTTACATTTCAAGTTAATTCAACTTAAAATTTCTATGCATCCTCATTCATTCAGAACAGACTTTACGTAGCGTTAGGCTCATCGAATTCAGTTTCCAAACAAACATGATCAGCATATTAGCAGGCTTCCCAACATGCACTGTTTGAGGGTTCTCCAGAAACCCATCTTCTATTTCTGTTGTAGTTTAAAAGAGCAAAATGAAACATACATGATGGGAACTTGCTGAGTGTCTTTTAACACGTGTTAAGCACATGTTTTAAACGTTAACTGAAAACAGTAAATTTCATTCAGTTGGTTTTGCAATTTCACAACTGATGAGCTGAATGAACAAATGATTTAAGTTTAGTTATGTTAACTCACATTTTGAAGGCAGCGAGGGAACTTGATTTTAAGTTGAACCAATTTACAATGTTTTACAGTGTTCAAGCAATGATTTAAAGGGTCAGTTCACCCAAATTGTGAGTTTCTCACATACCTTTAAATCTACCTCTCCATCTATCTAGATAGTTTTGGTTTTATTTTCACAGATTTTGAGATGTATGCCTCCACTGCAACATAATGGAAGTTAATAGAATTTTGTTTGTGGCGCTAACAGCGTTGAAAATCTACAGAAAAGTTCGGACTTCATAGATTTATATTTTCTTTATAGAGCTATGAAAACTGCTGACATCGTGTTTTTTTTTTTTATTTGAGTGAAGCTCCCCTTTTAACTACAGCAGTCATTGAAACAAAACGTGTACCCTCCTGCTAGTACAAGTCAGCACTCACCCTCCAGTGGGATGTCAATGGCTGTGGTCATATGAAAGGCACAAATACAGGTGATCAAGCCCAGCACGGCGACCGGTCCCGGGCTCCTCTGCAACCTCATGGTTTCACGGTAAATCGCGGACGTCCCCAAGAAACGAGTGATCTCTCCAACGTCCTCAGTTCATTTCTCTGGTGCGCCGGGGATGCGGTACCTGTGAAAACAGCACAGACGGAGAAGGCCCCATGAATCCACCCACGCGCTGGCAGGCGGAAAGGCAAACCCCAAACACGACAAATCCCCCGTGACTGGGAGCCCGACTGCTCTCTGCTCAGCCAGGCATAACCAGGCACACCGTACATTTCCATTTGCATCAACAGGGACTCTGTGCTAGTTCAAATTTTGCTGTGACAAAGAAATATTCACATTAAAGCCTCCTATCACCCTCTTCCCCTGGGACTCAAATTGTTTTGTAGTTTGAAGTCTGTGGAAGTGTGTAGCAGACAGTGTATTTCTCATGCGACAATGGAAATAAATAAACAAATGAAGGAGCCTGTGGATTTATTTATGCATGGCAGATGTTCACCATTACTGGAGAGGAAAAGGCATTTATTCCAAAAGCAAGCCAAGATGGAAATCAAAATTACCATCCAAGTTAAGATACTATTCATCCGATTTAATCACGGTGCTGTTTTGATTTGTGCCTGCATGTTCCTGATAACAATGACTCAAAGAGATTAACAACGGGCAACACATTTATCTATTATTGCAGCAAATATTGCTGCCTGAGGGCTGTTAAGCGTAAATAGCATACATACTGTAGTTCACAGTCAGACAGAGTAAGCTGTTTGCACTCACACACTGACATGCTGCAGAGTACAGAGCACTGGATCATTTTACAGCCAACAGACCAGAGTCTGGACCATAATGAGCACATGATCGGTCCAGAGTGCAGCAGGAGGAGGAGCACGGAAAAGAGCTTTGTGTGGGAATTTTAGTGTCTGTAGCAGTGCTCTTCAAACCCTCTGGGGTGTCAGTTCATTAGTCTTCCTCGTGTTGGCTGTGACCCAGCTCGGCAGGTCATGCTGGAGTAATTAGCAGAGCAGCTAACACACACCAGAATAACAAAGAGAAAAGTAATACAAAACATTAGAGAAATGTGAAATTGTAAGGCTGAGTCTGGCTGGTGGTCATGTAAAGCAGAAGTGGTTTAACACGTGAGGAGCGTTATACATATTAGTGTCCAGTAATTGCAATTACTGTTATCGGTGTTGATAGGGCGTCCAATGGATGTCAAAGAAGGCGTGTGCGTTGTGAAGCAGTAGTTACTGAGACATAAGCTGTACAGTAACTACTGCACGCTCAACCAGCTGTGCAACGTCTAGAGAAGAGCTCGCTGTTCACAGCGCTGCTTAGATCCGACTCTTTTCTAATCGTGTTGCTGCCTTAACAAATTCAGTAGGAAACTCAGAGGTCAAACTCCTGTTCAAGAGATGTAATTGAATAATTGACCAGGGAACAAAAGAGTCGATGTCATTCGGTTGCAGGTCTGCTTTCACATTAACGTGCACTCTGAACTTTTCGCCCATGCCTCATGTTAATGGTATTAACTCTGTCTGTGACTCAATACTGGCCTTTCTGAACCAACTTGTGACCCCTGCCCCACCCACCTACAGCATCACCAACAAGGCTCCAGACTCGGAGTGCGCTATACAAAATATACATCAGCCCCACTCTATCTCAATTCAGGCCTATTGACTTTATTTCCAACTGAAAATTGGTGTCTCAGAGTTATAAGTCATCCAGAAAATTGCCTTAGGCTTCCCTTTGTTTTAGTCTTTTCCCAGACATGGTGATTTATGTTGCTGAAGACAGATTAAAATCAAAAGGTAAGGGCTTTGAGCTAATTGGCTTGTGCTTTGTTGGTAAAAATTGGCCTGGTTAAGAGGAGAGGGAGAAGGAGCGGGGGTTACAGTCCCCACAAGACAATGTGTTCTCAGTGTCCTATTGCGCTGGCAAAAATCCTTTACAAACCCAACAGCACCTTAGATGGATTACAATTTGTTCAAACTGTGCTTGATCATTTGCCTTCTGATTTAATTTGTTCTCTCCTCGTTAAACATTTATTGAGAACCAGCTCAGCCATCTGGTTGAGGGAGGTCCGCTCTAAGGGCTTAACTGCTGCGAACGATGATGTCTACATTGAAGTCGTAGGGTATGGTGCCTATTGGACCTATACGATGCACACGATAGGGGGCCCCTCTCCTGATTTACAGAGCACAGGCTGTACTTAATCCCCGCCCCTTTCAACAGCGATCACACCAGCCTGAGATTGATGAAGCTGGCAGGAGGTTAAAAGCTGCTCACTGTGGGAAGGCCAATATGAACCCTAACCTTACTTAGCCAAGGCTCAGAGGGGACAGAAGCTCTGCGCTGGAGGGGGGGGGGGGGCACGGAGAGGGAAATGAAGCGATGTGGGCCAAGTGAAATCTGCCTCCATACTTTAAAGCTCTCTTAGTGACATATGTAGAGCACTCTCTGACAAACTTTCTTCTCGTCAACAACACCAAATCACTTTTTCGAATGTAAACCAATTTGAAACAAAGGCATTGTGACCTAATTATTCCCACCATCAGCGATGTCTTCGGCAAAATTAAAATCCACCCAGCCAGTTTTTAAACTTCCAACTTTTTCCCA
Organism: Lateolabrax maculatus; assembly: GCA_031216445.1. Lineage (NCBI taxonomy): Eukaryota > Metazoa > Chordata > Actinopteri > Acropomatiformes > Lateolabracidae > Lateolabrax > Lateolabrax maculatus. Next base: position 24,512,594 of record CM062213.1, on the reverse strand, counting down.
AATCATGTCATGAGCTACAGCTTCAGAGCTAAGCGTTATGGCAACAAAAAAAAAATGATCACACTTATTTTCTTCACAGCAGTCCATATTAATATATATCATAATTTAAATTCAATTGAGATGTTCTTAATCGTGTTAGTCTAAATCCTTAAATCCCGCAGTGTGAAATGTTTACAGCCAGCAGGCTTGCCTCTCTGGTCAGTTTTCATTAAAATCCCTCATTTTCAACGGTATCTACCGACTCCAGGCCATTTGCCATTGAAACAGCAGATATGTGTGTGATGTGTCTATCAATGTGGCGACAGCACATTCACATTCTAGTTTGTTGCGGGGGTGTTTCTCTTGTTCTGCGCGATGGGTCTAATTGCTGGTGTTCGAGAGTGTGTAGGCGCTTAAGGTGGTACATGTAGTTTGTGGTATTTCCCGTCTATGTTGGCACAGATTTTCATCTTAGATAACAGCGTGCTATCTGTTTCATGTCGGTTGCTTCAAGTAGCACCACACCACTGATGTCTTGTTGCCTTGTATTAAAGTCCTTTACATTTAAGATGCGTTCTTTGACAAGAAAAAAGTTCCCAGAGGAAGCGCTCATCTCTCCAGTATCCGACTTTTGACACCAGAACTACAGCATGTGCTTCTGATAGGTTGTTGAGAATGTACGTTATCTACAGTATATTTGTTATTTTCTTGTCATGAAAATTCTATATGGCGACTTTTTTTATATCACCCAGGCCTACTTCACTTCAATTATCTTGTTAAAGTGTTTGGTCTCTTAGGAGTCTTTCAGCTTTCCTCAACCTATTGTATACTGTATCTCTGATCACTGTGGAGCTTCCACTGACTTTGGCACACTTCCACAGAAAAAAGGCAAGCTCTGTCTGTTTCTTGACTCTTATAGTTCAGCTATCTGGTCAAACATTTCACCGTGACTCTGATCCACAAAAAACAGTTACAAATATAAAGGTAAATCAACAAATATAAAAGAAAATAAAAGGAAAAAAAAGTACCACAACAACAAGTTGTTTCCTAGAGCATTCTCCACACTTGTGGATGTGTTGTTTAGTAACGGGGGGTCCAAGCGCGGCCATTCAAAGTTCACTACAGTAGGATCTTGAGCTGGCACCATCTGCTTCTTTCACACACAAAGACAACAGGCAGAGAAGTGTGGGCCTACTGTAGTTTAATGTGCAAGCCTGTAATAGGATTAAGCAGATCCTCGTCTTGTCAGGCTGGATTAAAATATTCTCTTGGCTAAAGACCTGAGACGGGAAGACAGCGGCTCCACACTCCCATCTCACAGTCCTGATAAAGCCTCCACACTGATTCCCATTTGATCGTTCAAGAACAATTAAAACAACGGCCGAGCTGATTAACACTAAGCGGCAATTGACTCGTGTTGCTTCTGATGTGTGTAAAGGCAGTTTTTTTTCTGTCGTCGTTTTGTTCTTTTGGTCCAATCAATTGCTCATTTTACTTGCAAATCTGACACTCCGTCTAGCTCTCTGTGAAGAACAAAGCTTATATAAGTGGTAAAAGTTTTTTTATGTAGATTTTTTCATTTTTCTTTGTATTCAGAGATTTTGTTTTTCCTCGTTGCTCTGCAGAATTCTGACCTTTGGCAATGATTCCACCATTAGTATTCTACTACAAGCTTAGCCATGCAATTCATCTATTATTAAAATATTAATGGTATGAGAAAAAAACAGAAACAAGACGCTAAATGAGATTAGGAAGTGGGAGCAATATTAGATAATATGCTTGTCTAATTGAGATTTTGCTCAATTTTACTGCACTTCAGAAAGCATGACAGTTCAATTATCATACCATTAATATTTCAGGGGTCTGTAGCTTTAGCAAGATGAGGGGACTGGAGGCTAGGGCTGGGCAGAGGAGTGATGGAAGAATGAGGAGAGGCACTCAGGTGTGGAAGAATGATAGAGAGCGGCTGCACTGATGAACTGAGGGGTTTGTGACCCCTGTGTTCTATATGAACTAATGAAGGACGACCATCATGACCCCACAGGGACCCTCCTCGCCGGGAGGGGAGTGGGACGCGCCACGTACAGCGTAACCTGCGGTGACCCCGCAGAGCCTTATGTAACTACATACAGTACTGCAGCAGGATGATCATCACCAGCTGGGATCGGACATGGAAAAAGTGAATGTGTGATGCAGTTCATTTGAACAAACAGCCAAAGAGGTTCTCAACCACTCAAGGTTTTCATCTTCATCATCAGTGATGTGCATTTTTATTAAAAGCTTTCCATTTTTTCATGAATAAAGAGCATGGAGGCTTTCCTCAGCCTCTAATTAGTTGCTGTTTTGTGAGTCTGAAAGCTGTTGTCTCTGTGAAATATGAAGTTCTCAGAATATTCAGGCAAAACAAGGATTAAAAACTGTACTGAATAAAACCTACAGTAGTATCGACATACTAACTGGATTATGACTTTTAATTCTAATCTTTTGCATAATTTGTACGCTGAATGAAAACACTTAAACTGATCACCAGAGCACGTCACATGAGATGATAATAAATCATACAGAATGTACGTGCTATGTAGGCTAAAACTACAGAACAGATGCTGTCAGAGTCCTCACTTTGAACCTGTTAATGTATTTAAAGCAAAAAAAAAAAAAAAAAGGTTTCAAAAAGTGTGCTGCACCTGTCTGCATCACAGCTTACAGCTTTTTCTCATTTTCCCTCTGATCTGCTCCCTTTGAAGTCCCACAGGAGTGCCCCTTGCCCAGGACAATAATCACATTAGTGTGTGATCCTCGCTGAGTAGCCGGCAGAAAGATGAATTCGCAAGTTGGACTGCAGGGGCCGGGATATTATTTTGTGAGAACTAGCACAGCGTGCGCCTATCCACATTCATTCACTTCGTCTGACTGATGCTGGAAATTTCCCCAGACGAAGCTGTGCCACAGTGAGACATGATCGATGGCTCTTGTATTCCAAATCCTTACTTCCATCAGACCCTGAAGCAATTTATTTCTGCCAACAACCACAAACTTCTGATGTCCCTACTGCACACGCAGAGCAGCAGCAAAACCACATTTTTACAGATATACCTTTGCTGCTTCATCCATTTTTTAATCCCTTCAGGTGTTCAATATACACACAGTCAAAATCATAATTTCAGCCTGTGAAATGAGAGGTTCTCGGCTGCCTGTAATTCAGGATTTGAATTTCCTGTTCTGTGCTGGGTCCGAGCATCTGGACAGTGTTACTCTGGGTAAGCTGTTTGACACAGCTGTCGGATATGTGGCCCAGTTCCTGTGGCTCTCCATCACTTAATAGGGTCGAGCTGAGGTTGTGTTGAGACCAGGCGAATGGAATGAGCTCGAGACCAGACTCTCAAGATTTAAGACTTTAAAATATGACAGGGCAGAATGTCACTATTCACACTGGGTGCTCTTGGTCTACAGACACAACAACCCATCGGAATAAGTCATTGAATCTACTATCGAGTTTTAAGGAGGCTTTTCTTACAAATGTGGTTTCTCTGTCAATCGCTGCAATTTTAAGGTTATCATTTAGAATCATTTCTAGTGTCACTGACTCAAAATGATCAAATTGCATCAAATGCTTATACATTTTGTTACCAAGCAACAGCTCAGACAAAACAGGAGAGACAGGAAATGGTCATCATTCTTCCGCTTTCTGCTTCCTTGTGTTTTAAACTAATAAACCTTTTAACTAACTTTGTCTGCCTTATGTTGTAATTCGCCTTTGACACAATTCTCTCCAGGCAGTCAACCAATGAAAGCAAGATGCTTCCAAGACCAACAACGTTTCTGACTAAAACAAACTAGTTTGGTTACACAGACAGATGCAGTAACTGCAGTAAAACACAAAGCAATAGTCGCTCATAGCTTAGAAACACAATCATAAATATATTCAACTAAAGTCTAAATTATGGAACATCTGTCATTTCAAGAAAAAAGTCTTTCACCGGCTTGTAAATGAGAAATAATTAAATGTAATAGCTTTTAATCCATGTTATCTCACGAAAGAAATACTATACATTTTATATATCATCATACCATAAATATTGAATGAATGTAAATAAAACTAATTGGAGGTCTACAGTGATGCACCTGAATTGGTCTAATCTCACCACTAACCTCCCTTTGTTTGTCGAGTAAATAAACAGTATTATCTGAGTAATTATTATAACTTATTGACTAAAGAAACATATTTTAACATTCTATGCATTCTATGCAATGCACAATTCAAAATGTACGGCTGCAGATACACAATACTACAGATGGAACCTTTAACTTCACTTCATACATCTCCTATGACACACTTGTGAATGTTTCACAATTCAAGTATCATCCTACTCAGATGTGTATCAGACATCGAAGTAAATAAGATGAGCGTCTCATGAAGTAAACATTTTCTTTGTTATAAACAGTTGATTTTTTCTGTGAGAAGTATTAGGATTTGCAGAGTTTTGAGGAGTACTTTGTTTAGTCTTAAAGCTGATTTGGCTTTGGCTTTGTTCCCTAAAAGTTACCCTAGTGTGGTATGTGACATTTTCACTTACTTAACACGTAACTATTAACACTAACCTGTAATGGCAGATATTTTACTAGATGCTACAAAGCCCAGTTTTCACATTAAATATTACATTGACAAAAAGCAATAAAACAACCTAATGTAGCTATGGAGATTTTACTTATTTACAATGTGAATAATAAGCCAGTGCTTCTCGTCTTTGAGAGAAAATCTACTGAATGGCTCCCAGAGTGTCTCCTGCACGTGGAAACACCAAAACATGCTTAACCTAAATCTGGTGCAACAGCTTTACAGACATCTGACTACCATGGCATACTTACAAGATTTTACTTTATTCTCAGCGCTGGTCCCCATGAGAGGTGTAAATATTCCGTTCCAGGTAATCACATCCACAGGAAAAGGAAACCATGAGTTAGTTAAATTCAGATTTTCAGAAAAATGGAGAGAGCTGAGCCTGTTCTGTGTTGTGTCATACAGGCTGGGGACCGAGAGGAACAGAGGCACTGTAGTCACATATGTTGCCAAAGCCTCTAGCTTGGCAAAGGCGCTCATTAAGCCACTGACAATCATTCCCACAAAGCCTGATCTAAAGGCTATTCACCGGGTGTGTACAAAGGAGAGTGGAGGAATGCAAGTTCCATCTTGCCCCCCCTTCAGCGTCATGAAAGATGTTTGCTGCACCTGAAAGCTCGATGAAAACTGCTTATTTGCACTGATCAATTAATGAAAAAATATGGACAGTATACTAGGCTGGAGCACAGATCACCTGCTGTGCGAAAATCTGTTAAGTTTTGGTCCTGCTACAATCTTCCTCTGTCAGCCAGTGACAATCTCCTTAATTGCTAATACTGCTGAAGATTGTCGCCCAGCATTTGTGAAGCACTGATGGAGCTTTAAAGCGTGCTCCTCTCTTCCTACTGTAAAATGATATTTGATTAAGGAATCAATGAATCTGTATTTTTATTTTGTTAGTATGAGACTGGACCTGATTGTTCCACGTTGGTGAAAAGAGACCTGACTCCGGGACTACTATACAGTGGAAGCTGGGTGACATGTCAGGGGGAAAGCTCAGTGCACAGAGAATGCTGAGACTGTCGATAAGAGCCTTCCACCAGCGCAACAAAAAAAAAAACCCGCAGTCCCTCTCCCACGACACATGAGGGGGAAGGGAGGAAGCACCCCCAGTCTGGATGATGTATGGTGTGGACCCTAGTCTGAGACTTGGGTTTTAACAGGGAGAAAGGCAGAAAATGAAAGGGGGGAGGAGGGTCATGCTTGAATTATGCTGATGTGGGTCGTAACCGCGGTGGAAAACCAACCAAAGGCACTTCTGCTTAGATGGAACTTGCAGCCACAAATAAGGTTATTATCACTCGGGCCTCACAGATGCTGACAGTTGGAAACGGTGGAGGTGAGATGGTGTACCTTTATAAGACTGGACAGATATATTTACTTATTTAGCAGCTTGTTATAGGCATTAAATACATTAATTTTACAGGGAAAAAATAATTATTTCAACTAAGACAATTTTTCCTTTTTCAATTAAATTTTTAAATTTAATTGAAAAAGGAAAAATTGTACATTGCCTGCCTTTTGTTTTATACTGAATCTAAATCATCTTGATTTAACTTACAGATGTCGCTTTCTTTACTCGCTGTTTGAGTAAATTAATGGTCTGAAGTGTTTTTGCGTCAGCTTTATAGCTTATACCTGTAGAGGTTTTTATTTAGCAAATTGGGTTTAAAAAAACGGAGAACATGAGGAAGGAAATGCTGATGCTGGAGACTGAGATTCGGAGCTGGGGGGGGGGGCGACACTGGTCTTTTCATAATGAGAGCAGTCAGCCAAAGTCAGTAACTGAGAACACTCACACGCCTCTGCAGCGCCAGCGCAAGGCCCTTAGAGCCCATAAGCACTCTTTGAGTTACAACAGGATGGAGCTGCCATTATGGCCACACAAACAGAGGGAAGCCTTATGAACTTTGCACAAATGCTTAGTGCTCCGGGGCTGGACAGCTCGGGAAGCCGGGGGAGATGGGTAGGTACCGGGGCGGGCTGCCAGTTCCGAAAAGCTTAGTGTTCATGCACTCGGGCCAGACAAACCTGACATTGTCCTGGGCACTGCCCCGGGGGGAAGCCTCTTCCCCTTTCTCTCCGCTACTCCGGCTCATTCACACTTTCAGCCCAGCTGATTCACTGATTTGGACATGACTTACAGAGGCAAGAAGGCAAACATTTATTCACACTTTGAACCAATTGTTAAAATGCCATAAAGGAAGTCAGGGAGAAAGTGTTAGCACATCGTGCAATTCAATAAATTCTCATAAATTCGACTGGCTTATTTTCAGCTGTCACCATGCTTCACTAGCACCTGATGTGTCATTCGTCACATTTCCCAGTCTGATGTGGCTCGGAGCATGCACTCTGACTTCGCTTTGGTACAACTCATTCAGAAATTCAATTTAAAATGAGATAAAGGAAAAAATGTTTACAGCATCTTTAATTTATGACACTTCTCTTATCTGCCTCAAGCAGCAATCACTAAATGTTATCTGACCGCTACAAGATGGAGATCCACAGCCGTATCGTGTCAGTGGAATTAAAATAATGCTCTCTTGACCTGCTGTCCCCCTTGAGCGAGAGCACAAACAACACCAGGCCCATTCACTCGGTTCACGGCCCCACTTAAACCTCAAAATGTAGCTTCGTGTTTCTAAAGCAAGCGCTCAGCTGACACCTAAAAATCTCCTTCAACCTGTTAAGATAAGATAAATGTTAAAGCATTAAAGGAAAAAATAGTTAGGGTAGAGCCATCAATATCCCCAAAGGACAACCAGACTGCTGAGGTGGCACACCCAAACTGATTTACACTTTTCCACCATTTGGCAAATATGCTGGCTACACACAGCGTGATGCTTTTAATTGAACTTTGGGCACATGGCCCATTTTGCCAAAAAGTCGTCTGTTACTCAGTCTGTCAAAAAAACGGTCAATAAGCCTCTAACCTGGCACTCGCTGATAGAAGCAGGGCGACCTGCCTTCGGCTGATACGGTGTGCTTTATTGTCTGAGCTCTGAATCAATATGGAGACCAGTGCATTTCTGTGTATGGTTTTCTTAGAAGTTGTCATGGTAACAGGTGTTCCTATCTTCACACTGATCATTCAAGGCATTGATGAAAAGTTGTCATGGGTTGAAGCATTGTGGAGCTGTTTACTGCAGCATGCTACATGAGTGTGTTTGTATGTATTTAAGGTCACAGCTTGGGAATTTCATTACAAACTCCATCTGAACTCAGCAAGAGTCCGTGCATTACTGCCAGAGATGTGACTGGTGCCGTTTATGACCTGTGACTGCAAATGAAAAACAGACAAAATTCCAGCAATGAAATTGCCCAACATTTATGTGCACTTCTCCATTATGCGTGGCACTTTAACAGTCTCCTCAATTATTACCAGATTGGGGTCGACAGCTGATTTATTCAGCGCGGCACACTATAGAGAAACTGATCAAACAACAGATATCTAAAAACAGATCCAAAAAACATCTGGGGTTTGTTTTTTCTGTGGTTTATCTAAACTATGCAGAGTGGTTAATATTGTAATAGTGGGGTCGGTTAAGAAGTGACTGCAAGTAAGTGGTTCCAGGTCTTACAAGACAAGTGAAACAGCGCACTGATAGGAGAGTGTGAAGGCAGAGCTGACTACAGCCCTGTGAGGACAGGCAGAGCCCAGGAGAGAGACTGTACCAGACTGTCATCCAGCTCTCTCAGCCAGACTGCCGGCCATCAGAGCGTCACAGATGGTGCGCTCAGTGATCATGGCAGTGATCAGGGGATCTCTACTCCTGATTAGCACACCTACTGAACACAATGTGCACAACAACGTCTGTTCCATCTCCGGCTGCACAACCTACCAAAACAAACACAACCTTTACAAACAGTGAAATTAAGCAAGCACTCTGTCTCTCACAAGGCTGCACAAATCTTTGTGTATAATATTCTTGATTTAATTTTAACTATTAATTGGACATTTGCACATCATTGAAAGCATTTGTTTATAATCCAACACAATTCAAGTTCAGAATGTTGCAAGATGTGAAAAGTGCTGTATAATAACTTTAATCTTCAAAATGAATAACCATTATTTACTCTTGACAAGAGTTTCTAGATTACATGTTTAACCAAAACCATGGAGCCCCATTTTTTAAATTAATACTCGTAAATGTGTCAAGCTATTTCTAAAAAAATATATATATAAATAGAAGCAAGCCATTAATTTAACCACATCAAAGAGGGAATATTAGATCTGGACAAAAACAGACCAGCTCCTCCACTTTCTTATCTTCTCTGCTGTAGACAAGTTCAGATGAAGTGTCCACTTAGACCTCAATTTAATCATGTTTCCCCCAAGAATCAATACGCTATTTCCCCCAGGTCACTTTCAGCAATGGAAAAGGCCTCTACTCTACAGCTATTTAGAGTGTGTACACAGCTGACAGACAATACAGAGGCAAACATAAGCCTGAAAATGAATTCATTACGATAAATGCAGAGTCTCTTAGTAAAATGTGTAGGCATGGTAACCAGACTTGGCTCTGCTCTGAGATGCACCCTGGACACACAGCCTCCAATGGTTGGAGGGATCAGCGTACACACATGGGCACTCACACACATTGTGGGCAAACACACACACACACACACACACACACGCATACACAGACCTGCTCACACAAAATGCACACCCTAAACCTGAATCAAATCCCCTTCTCCAGAGAGGGTGGATCAGTTGTAATGTGATTGGAAGGTCCTGCGGGCAGGAAGCTAAAGGAGGAGATGATCATCTCTGTCTGTAGTGGCCCTCCTGTCAGAGAAAAGGGTTCATTGGGGGAACTCAAGGCACTAGCAACATGCTCTCCTCAATATTATTATGCCAACAAGTAGGATTAATTATATCCGGAAAACAAGCTTTTTTTTCCGCCTATAGTCCTATGACAATGGAAAACAGGGCAGATAATTTAGGTGCACGCCCACTCATAATAAGCAGTAAGGATCTAATAGCCTTTTAAGGAGTGTCCTGCTGGCCACCTCTTCACACACACATCAGGGTCAACCCTCTAGAAGCAATGAGGCAGAGCAGCCTGTCGCGCTACACAGTTAATCCTGCAGTGGAAAATGTCGGTGGGATCCGTCTCACATGGACGCACAGCAAGAGATGAGGAGGCAGACCAATATTTGAGACGAATTAAAGAGTGTGTGTGTGTGTGTGGAGGGTTGGGGGTATTGAGGGCGAGGCCTCGTGTGTGTGTGTGTGTGTGTGTTTTTACACAGACATGCTCGTCAATAGGCTGGCTGCACAACTTTTCAAGCTTCATCCTCATGGCCATTCACTGAGCACATAAAAAGAACACTGGCAGGTCTACTTCAGTGTGTGTGTGGGCTGACAATATTGTCTGGATGTTACTTTGCCTTAGCAACACTGAGAAATCCTTGATTCTCCAATATTTACCTTAAAATGTGTCCATTTAGCAAAACCTACCATGCAACAGTGCCATACTTTTATTAGTTGTCTTTAATTAAATAATTGAATATGAAGCATGCAGTGGTGGGAAACCTGTAGCCCTGTTATTCTCAGAGCCTCTCTTGATAGCCAATTATCCCATGTCAGGTATAGTAGCCCACAGGCATAATTCTATAAAGTACACCAGGAACCGTACTACAATGCAAATATCCCTTCTGGCTCCACTTGATGGAATTTGCTTATTTGTGTCTGGTTATGTTTTTATGCTACATATGTTCCAGGAAAATCAAGTACAGCATGGAATATTTGGGGCTTAGGGAAGTGGTGGCTTCTAAAACTTCAAATCAATGTAAACTATTTGCTGTGTCTGTAGGGGCCTGTTGAGGAAGGGCAAGAACCTGACATTTGCCTACAACTCGTGAATGACACGGACCGTGAATGACAGTGCTTGAGGTATTTATGGATGAGTATAAAGCAGCACCTGGCGACTGGGGGAGGAACAGGTACAATTTTCTCAGTGTGTTTAATATCGAATGGGCAAACATAAAAATGGCTGGTTTCCATCATTATTTTATAGTAGAGTACAATAACATAACTGTGGAAGAAATCATAATACAGGAAATGTGACCACAGGACACTACAGGTATGCTGAAATACTGCCCAACATCAAACCATCATGACAGATGTGGAGTGTCTCACCAAATCAAGAGCTTAAAGCTCTCAATGTTCCTAAGAGCTGGTGCCACTTGAAAGGATGCTCGAAACAAATGAAACAAATGCCTGCTTCAAACTGAAACACGAGGCACACCCAGAAAGTTATCTTTTCACCACTTGAAAGGACACATGGGGCATTAAAAAATCCAGTGAAAGGGGCTTTTGGAGTTGGTGCCTTTGTCAGGCCAACATCAAAAGCTCTGCCTGAAGACAGAATACAGCTTTGTGTTTTCTGTGTGTGGGTGGAAGTCTGATGTTTGTTGTACTAAAAGTCACATAGAGGAGAACTAACTGCTGTATTTTTCCCACATATTGGCATTTATTATTATGCCAATTTGTGACTTAGCTGACAACTGCTTTATAAAATCCAGTTCCAGTATACACTATAAAGACTGCTTTAAACTGATTTTCATCCAGATTTGATGTATATGTACCTGCACACCCAAAAGTTGTGGTGTTTACTGATGGAGTAAAGACAGCTCAGAATATTCTTCACATAACAGAAAGCAGAAGAACAATTAGGGAAAAAGTCATTAGAGACCTCAGGTTAGAATTTGGGCCAAAAAGAATTGTCTAGAACATTACAATTAAAAACAAGTTTTTTCCTCAATACAAAAAAAATAACATTAACATGTGTCAGCACACAACGTCAGCTTTTCTAGGCTGTGTGTAATTTAGCACATTAACAGTATGGATGATTATAGCACCCCCCTGTAGGCCAATCAATACAATTTGTGTCTAGATTTTGAGTCGTGAGTGGTGATGTTGGCTGCTCTTCTCAATGTTCCATTAAGCAAACATTCATTTTATTCAAGCAGGTTTTCTCATACAAAAAAATGTAAGCTATGCAGCCCTAGTAAAGCAAAGCTAAATATGTATTTAGTTTTCAATGTTACATGCTTCATAAAGGGTTGAGCTGTGGGAGGTTGAGAGGTAATAGCGCTACATTTCCAATGAGCAAAGAGGGAGTTAATTCAGGTCTCAAGAGGTATCAAGTGGTTAGAGCAAAAGGAGGCTGAGGTCCTCAGGTTCTGAGTATATGTTGAAGTACTGGTACGGCAACAGCATTTGGCTGCTATGCTGCGGTCTAGCATCTGCCCTGAGTGGGATCAAATCTAATTTGCTTAATCATAAAATCGAACCTGAGGAAAGGGGAAGGGGAAGGAAATGGAGTTAAAAAATCATTACCGATGGCATGCTATCTGTATCTATAGTCTCCGCCTTGAGAAAGAAGTTGTGTTATAATTGTGAATGATACTTCAAGCACTGGTGCAATATAGATTTGTTTTGTGGTTTGGACCTCATCCTAGTAACCCCTAGTTGGCCTACGGAGAGACGGGCACGCAGCTGACCTTCCGGAAGCTCCATGTGGTGGCTGGATAATCAGGTTAACTGGTGATTGAACGTGCCGCATTGTGAGCTCCACGACAGCCCATCCAAAGGCAAACAACACACCAGTGAAGGGCTCTGTTAGACTAAAAGGTACCAGCAACCTCAATCTCATTATTTCTTTTGATGCACATGTCGACAGTATTAAAGCAATGTCAATGATGTGATTGTGAAGATGCGGTGTACACTCAGTATTGTCTAAGAAAAAAACTGCGGGACAATGACAACAAAGGTGGGTCATCAAAAAGGATGTAGCATTGACTAAGATGTGGTAAGCAATATTTGTCATGGCACTATAGCAGTCCATTTGTCCGTGGCAGAATGCTTATTTATTTGACCAAATCATTCTGAAAGAATGCTTTGAAATGCAGCCTTTAGACATGATGGGAAGCATGCATTTTTGACCTATATTCAGTGGGTCTAACTTTATAATGTTTGGTTTTATGAAAAAAAATACTGACAGTTATTGTGATGTGTTTTGAATATTCAAAAATGACAAATAAAAAACAATACAAAAACTAGGGATGCACCGATCCAACTTCTTCCCTGCCAATACTGATGCTGTTTTTCCCAACTTTTAAATCTGCATACTTTACTGTGATTGGATGAGGCCAGGGGTTACTGTGGAACTAGACACAAAGTGGGCAGCTGGCGTGACTGAATAAACGTAACTCTGTGGAAACAGAATTTGACACACCTAAGCACAAATGTTGACTGGTATGTGTAATTAAGGTTTTTGAATTGCTTAAATGACCCAACAGTGATATTGCTTGGGGGAAAGACATAGGGAAAGCGCTGCCACGCAGTAATTCATTCCTGTTAAAAAGTAGCATTGATGGTGGCCTGTCACTCTTGTGTCCTAGCATTGCACAGTCCATTTACACTAATGTTTAACATGGATTACCTATCAAAACATCAATAGCACTATTGAGAAGGTAGTCTTGAGAGCTTCCATCCCATCCTCTGAATAGTTCAATAATGTCAATCCAATGTTTGCCTGTTTTAAAACAGTGACATATTGAAAATGGAATTAAGAGTTGAAAGAAAAGTTTGATGTACTCTGTTCTCTAATCATTCAAACTGGTCAATACAACACTGAAGCTGTTCCACAGGTTGACAAGACTGTCACTCAAGAAATACCTTTTGAGCATTTGACATAATATCAATCCAAAAGGGCCTGGAGGCTGGAGCCAGGCTCTGCAGACTGCTTCCCAGCACCCATACAGATAAGGAGTAATTACTTTCCCAAGCAATCACTAAACCCTGCCTGCCCTTCATTTATTTGCTTGCAGAAAGTTTCTCCAATACCGAACCTTGTGTTACCATCATTTACATGTGTGAGCACATAGTTACTGGAATTCAATATTACCCACAGGAATGGCCAACAGTTCCAGTGACAGCACCTGTGCTATTGGTCACTTTTTTGCTTTTTTTCCTTTTAACAATTCCACAAAGTCCATGACTACACTGATGTGTGGGCTGTTATAGTAACAAAACCACACTATGCCAGTAACTTTTTATAGATATTTTAAATGTCACGGCCATTGCTCGGTTCCAAACAGAGGTTTCAATGACTGCAGTCATTGTGAAGAAAAAGAAAGCTCAATGTTCGGTGTGACATAACATGTTTGCGTGCATCTTCAGGAGGGAAAATAGGGGGTTCAGATGCCCTGTTCCCCAGGAAACCAGTGGTCTGTTTGTCATATGTGTCATGTTCTGTAATGTGTCTGGCTTCTTCATGCAGTCCCCAGCCACAGCCACCATTAGGGAGGACTATGCCATGTCGTGACATGGGAACCCTTATAAACGTGTTAAGAGCCGGAGGCATTAGCATTTTGGACGCTACTGAATAGAGGCATTTGTTCCTCTTCCTGTGCCTCCCTGAAAGACTCTATTAAAGGGAGGTTTAGGAATTGCTCTGTTTTGGACAGCATGGAGAGAGAGCATTTGACAGTAGATTTTCCTAGAAAACATTTTGTTTTTATTCAGTAATTATGCACAACTCTTTACTTATATAATTACTTGTATGTAGACATAAAAACGGCACTGGTAAAATAAAAAACATATAAAATAAAAACATACACCCTTTTCCTGTATTTTAAACATCTTTATAAGGTTTCAAAAAACATTGATGTTGCTGCCAGTGCCTGTCAAAGTTTGAAACATGGAATACAGACATAAATACTGTAAGCATGTTAAATATTGTTCATCCTACTAGAAAGTTACTGTGTGACAAATATAAACAAGTCAAAAAGAGCAGACTGTGCTTCATTTATGACCTTTTCTAGCTCTAGAGGACAAAATTAACCACTTATCCAAAAGAAAATATGCAGTACATGCCTTTAACAGACCCTAAATAGATACAATTTACACTTCTCTGTCTTTTTTCCACATACCTACAGATGTGAGATGTCAAAAAACAGAAGTGCTTATTGGATTTCACCTTGCTGCTTTTTAGGAACCTGGTGATAGACCAAACAGAATTCATCTCCGCTGTTGGCTCCGTTAACGAAGGCTCTGATTGATCTCTATCTCATGCTGTGGTCACAGCACGATCTCTGGTCAGTCTGAAGCGGGCTTTCATCTCAAAGCCTTTAACAGTTAATGTGTTACATTTAGAACGGCTACATCATCCATAATGCATATTCCTCAGCCCAGCCTTAATGATGAACAATGGTTGGTATGCTGCATCTTAGCAACATGGGTAGAATTTGATTCAGCATCACCAGTTATCTGTAGTGCCTGAGAGCACAGCTGCTAATCCAGAATGAGGTTATTGAAAAACAGAATTGATCAAAATGCAAGTGAAGCGGATACAGTATACCTCTCTAACAAGCAATTGTAAACCCATGTCAATACATTTAGTTTTGGAGATGTGTTGTTGTTTTTTTGTTTTGTTTTTTAATGAAATTGGTTTTATTTTTCTACATTACAATACTGATACTGGGTGGATTTATTGAAATGCATGCATTTATTCAAAGTTTGGTCACTTGATAGCGCGGGGAGAGTTATCAAGAGATAAAGAATAGAAAGAGAAAACAGCCTCCTACCTTTATTTCAATACCCTAACAAAAAATTTAAGCATGCTTAAAACACATCTAATCCGTATCTTGGCAACCATTTTGAGGCTGCATTTGTAAATACCAAGACTATCAAAGGACAGGTTTGAGGGACTTTTAAAATCATTAAACTACCTTGGATAAGTGAGTGTAGCCTTCTGCCAGCAATACCCAATTATGTGGTTTCGGTTTTTCCATTTCCATAAAACTAATGAGATTACCCTTATTGGTCAGAGGTAATATGATTTAAACCCAAAATCTGAGCCAGACTGATATATCAGAGGGCTGATATTATTGGCAGGTATATGTTTAACAAAGACAGATTGGTATCACAATACATGCGAGTTGGCAGAGCAGGATATTACAGATAAGAACATGAAGAAAAGCCTTATTCTTTAGCTATAAAATACCCTGCTCAACCACTATCTTTATCACTGCTATTTCATAATCAAAACTTAAGAAATATCAGCCGATACTAATATTTTCCCACTGAAAATCTTTGCCAGCATTGGCCTTCCTAGAAGTCCAGTTTTGGTCAGGCTCCAACCAAAAAGCAACACTGGGGATCCCAGCCTTTGCTCCATACAGGGAATTGATCTTCTGCAATATGAGTATTGATCGGCATCAGGACAGAGCTCAGCCATAAGGCTAACCATCATCAATGACACCCTGTTTGCCAGAATCACATTGGATTCAGAAGTCAAATCATAAATCTTGCACTATCTGGGCTGAAATCCTGATTAATCCAGCCAAACCAGGAAGAAAACCAAGTATTGCCTTCTGTATCCAGTTTGGTTAACCCTATAAGTGGCTTACACAGAATAAAATAAATATTGGAGGCCGTAACAAAGGTACGGTCATTGCCATGACATCAATTAACCAACCTTCTCAGTTGCAAGGACAACAGGGAATCACAGTGATTTATTTCTCTCTAAGATATACAGTGAATTTACAGCAAGCTCTCAGGGGCACACAGAGTTAAATTACTGTGAAAGCTTATTGATTTGTAAAGTGTACATTTGAAGGAGGGAATGATTGTGCCTAAAATCAGGGAAAAGCCCAGCACAATGACTGCAGGCTCTTCAGTAAAGAGTTCATTTGGATGGCTGAAAAAATCTATACTGCCACTACAGAAACAACAGAAACGGGGTTAGACTATGTCCGCCTTTGCATGTAATTGGAAAAAGATGACCATGTAAAGCTTTTCACCATGACTGAAGAAATAAACAAACTTGATGAATGTGCCTTGTCATGATCCTGTATAGATTTTCAAATCTTGCATTTAACACTTTCTTGAAAAATAGAGGTGATAAATCTTCATTCTGTTTAAATATGCATGCAGACATTTACTACCCCACCTTTTGATGCATCAATATTTTCCGTTTGAAGATGCTTATATGGCTATTTGAAATCTTAAAACACAATTAGGAGTCCAGGGATGGAGCATCCACAGCACATCAATTTTACCAGCCCCATCCCCCAGTTTAACACTGCCACCACTGTTTGTCTCCCCTCCCCGCTCCCCCCTTCTCAATATTGAAACGAGTAAACAACGCCATCTTTTCCAGCCTTTAAATGAAGATAAACGAGGACAAACTCCCCAATTAGCCTCCTTTGATGATTCGAGGGTGGTTGAAAGAGGACGTCACCGCTAATGCACTCATGGTGGCTCTTTGCTACAAAGGTTTCTACGGGCTGCATCCTGCTTTAAAGCCAGAACAGGAATGGTAAATTCATCTCTCTTGAATTAATTCATGTGTTCACACCCTCAAGTCTCAGATGAGCCCTCTGAATGTGCCGAGGCAGCAAAACGGGGACAGCCATTAGTGTCCACAGCAGTAGACCTCTAATGATGATGGCTGTGGACTTGCTGTGCTCTGCATTCTGGGCACCAGAGCTCCTAGCTCTGGTCACACAGGGAAGGATTCCCCAACGCTCCTTCTGTAGATAGTATCTCTGCTGCCTTTACAAGGCAGGAACCAAATGGCTCGGAACAACGTCCCTTTTATGCACTGAAGAACATGCAGCTTTGATCAAACCTGTTTTTTTCTGTTTCTCTCTCTCTTTCATGTGAATGTTTTACATTGCTGTTTGTAGCCCTCAGCCTTGTATCTCTTGTTATAAAAGTAAGCATCTACAAATTAACCAGGCAAAACAAGCATCTGCAAATTAATCAAGCAGCAGACTCCAATGGCCACTCCAGCCTTCAGACTGGGTGCTGTGTACTGACAGTGACAGAGAAGCAAAGCTATGCCATCAGTTTAATGGCCCCACCTCCTACTTCAACACAGCAGCAGGAAACTGCAGACATGCAGACTTATAAATCAGCCCCTGTGTTGGGGGAGAACCCATTTTTGATACCATTTTCACCACGAATTGAGCAAAACAAATCCCCTTCTGATTCCCGTTGGAGCCAGTGTGGGGTCCTTTCAGGCTGAGCATCGTAATGGAATCCTGCACCTAGAGCTATGCTCATGGTTGGCTTGATCAGTATTGGCCCCCATTTCACAATTCACAAAAAAGAGACGGACAGACGTGACTCTACTGGCAATCCACTACCTCCCAGCAACAGTATGCTCCTCCAGCTACATACAATATGCATCATGTCAGAGGGTCTCTATATGGTAGATTAATATCCACATATTCAGTGTTTTTCCATCTCTAGTAGTAGGTAGTAGGTAGGTCATAGTCATGCAGTCATAAAATGATATTGGGGGGGTCCAGATATAGTAGATTATTTTATCTTTTTGTTTGGCTAATTCTTTGAATCACACTTGTTCTAGAACCATGAATAAAAAACCATGACAGTAATTCAGATTACAGCCAGCATCAATGAACACACTAATATTGTGAAATAAGTAATTAACTAACCTCATCAAAAGCCTCTAGATTTTGAAGACATTTGGTCTGTGAAAAAAACAGTTTTTGAGTGACAATACAGTTTTTTCCGAGTGTGTGTTCTATCACAAATGAAGTGCAAACAGCATCCCTGTAGTACTTTACATCTCCCTGAAGCAGCAGATCAAAATACCCCTGCTGTGATTGTTAGAAAGATCCTCCTCTCTTCACAGTGATGCTAACTTGCCTCTGTCAACTTACAAACTGAGCATCAGTGTCTCTTTGAGAAGTGAAGACACACTCCCACACACACTGGAGAAGATTCATTGTTTTTTCACTCTATTTGAATAGTTCTTTACACTCTGATCATGTCGTGAATGAGAGGAAGGATGTTGTTTACTTCGTGACTGAGATAGCTGAAACCAACCCAAAGGGGGAGCAGCTTCAGTCTTCACAGGGTTGAAAAATGGGAAGAAAAGTGTCCACTGTTTCAAAATCTGCATGAGGGGCCTTTGAGAGCCAGCAAAGTATGTCCGCGCTCACTGGAAGGAATGCAGTATGTTCTATTATGAACAGGGGAAATGTCTGGCAGTGGATTGGCCCCTCATAGAAAGGCGTAATGCACAGGGTTAATAGCACTGCTTCTGGCACACTTTCGACCCCAGCTAAAATCCCATCACACTGCAGGTGGTAAAGAAAAAGAAGGGCACTAGCATTAAAGAGGCCTCCGTGTGTTAGTAATGCCATTCGACACAGTCCAACAGAGGAAGACCTGCCTGTAACCTTCAAACTCTCCAAAACCTCTTGTGCTGGTGAACCACAGTAGGAAGCAAAGCCATCTGTAACTTTGGTTTGGCTGCAAATGGGCAACAAGGGAGTGCTCACTGCTCGGGGATATGATCCAAATGTTTCAACAGCAGGTGAGTTACACCACACAGCAGTGCCAAGGGGCCTGTCCAGCACCAGTTCAACAAGAAGACAAGGATACGCACGCAGGGGGAATCAGACTTGTGGACAGACTTTCATGAGGGCACGTTGGCCAGTGCTTCACCCACTTCACACTCTTAAAAGGAAAATCACAAACCCATGACACAGGGTGCAAACTGTGGCTCAGCTGGGGCAAGTAGCTGTTAGAAAGGGATTACTGAGGTGTAAAATGGTTTAAAAACAGGAGGTATGAATTTGTTATCTATAGAGGAGGGAAAGGCACACGTGAATCTGCTGCCTGTCAGAAAACTGACAGGCCTCAAGGCTAATGGTGTCAATTATACTTGCTTTCTGAGGTGATCTCTGCGTACATCCTGTGTCAAACTGTCATCCCATGAGCACAATGGCCCCCTAAATTATCATGACCCCTGCAGAGCTGGCAGCCTCTCTTTCCACTATTTTTGTACAGTGGATAAATCACAGAAGTGACATCAGCATGACTTGAAAGAGCTTCAGGTTAATAAATGTATTTGTCAAGTGAAAACATACGCTAAACAGGTGTTATTCCACTTTTAGTGACACTGGAGCTACAGGGGATATTGAGGCCCGTTTTAGCATCGGAGCACACGTGAGAACACATGTCAGTCTGCATTACAAGTCAATCTGCAATACAGTGTCAAAAGAGCCCCATATTTACCATCATTACCTTGGTTCTAGAAATGTAAGTAGAATGTTCCAAATTCATAAGAACACCATTCGGTACTTTCTTTTTGTTTAATTTTCTCTCCAATTTGAAGAAATATTTTTCTTTACTACAATTAATTCCTGAGAAAAGACATCACGCATGGCTGCCTTGAATTTAATCTGCACTTTTGAAAGAATTTTAATAGACACAAGTGGTCTGGGGCTGTGGTGTGTGGCTGTAGCACACTATGAAACAAAGTTAGACCACGATTCCACTGAATAATAATCCTGCTTCTGTTATCGTACTTGTGGCAGATGCAAGAGAATTAGAGGCAAAGCTGCCGACAAAACTCTGTCATTCGCTCAAGAAAATAAATCATGGCGGCATGAAGTCAATTTAAATGCAAATGTCTATGTTTAAGACAACAAACTGCCTACAGTACCGTATCTCGAGGAGTTGTGGAGCTGAAGTTGACTCGTACGACAGAGGACCACCCTGACGTCCTTACCGGGAAGATGACACACTGCCCGTGGCTTGTGACACACCACAGGAAACCAGAAGGGTCAGCAGAAAGCCGCAGAGAAGTGAGCATCCATTCAGACAGAAAAGCCTGTGTTACATGTCACATGAAGACTGATGGGAGCATTTCCAAGCTGAAGCCCAGGATATCAAAGTAGGATTTCTCTAGGATCACCTCTATTGATCTATTTTTGATTCTCAAAGCCATCACTTAAAGCCTTTAAGCCATTTCAAATTGGCAAAGCGCTCACAGTGAAATGGTGTTTGGTCAAACACAGACTTAAGAATTTTGACAGAGCTAAAAAATTCTGGCTCGGACCGATGTGGATTCTGTTTCAACCTGACCACAGTCCGAACTCCTGCAGAATGTGGTGAACCCAAACCAGATGTCACTCAGATTCTGACAGATGTGTGCTGGTGTACAGGAACCGGGAGGCAATATCTCTGCTGAGGAAAAATCAGTCCATCCTATTCCAATTTGTTGTTTTCACATTTTCAGCAACCTCTTTATCAATGTTCTTTAAGCATATAAAAATGTGTAATGTCTGCCTAAAACAATTTGTAAGTTAGAGTACTGCAAGTGCAACCCAAGATAAGAGGATTCTACATTGATGAATGTATGCAGACAAGCCAAAAGAACTTATTACCAACAGCAGGGCACTATTCTTATCTATAAAGTATTTGTTCCTCTTATATCAACAGGATTAATCTGAAACAAACATCTGCTTCTTTCCCCCAACATATCTGCAATTCTCCAACATAGGAAATTAACATTTGGCTGTTAATCATGCATTGCCTCTTTGACAGAACAATGTCATTCTTTTTTTCTTACACCCCTCCCTTTAACGCTTTTCTCCTTAGGTTGTGCATTTTGTTAAGTTTACTGTAGTAGTTTATTATATATTCTGTATTTGTTTTTCTGCTCTGGAGAAATACAGAAGTTCACATAACACACAAAAATACAAAATCTTCTCACTCTTGGGATCATGACCGATAGAAACACCCCGCAGCTGTATTTCTGTAAAGCAAAGCATAGAAGCTATTTCAAGACACACCTGAAAAGACATGTTAGTAAGAATTTTGGTGAAACTAAACATTTTACCATTGTAATCTATTTTCTACTATACTACAAAAGAGAAACAAGGTTCAAACTAACTAACCCTTTCACAACATACACAAAGAAAAAAATGAAAAACATATTTGAATCTACCTACTACACTATCCTCTGAAATAGCAGTTCCAAACTGCCATGTTACAGTGTTTGCATGCTATTTTCTAAAAGGAAAATAATTCCAGTTATAGTGGAAGCTAAACTGGTTGGCATTTCATAATGAGCGCTGCACTCAAAATTAGTAGTTGTAGTTGTGTTCAGGAAAGCCTGCATTACACTGATTAGCTAATGCAATTAAACAGTGTTTACCCCTACCACTGCCCTCTTCTGTGTTCGAATGAGTCAATTTGTGTCTAAAATGCTTAGTAATTTACCACCAAGCTATTTTCTTTAAACTTCAACATCATAATAGCTCTACCTTACCGGAATGAGACATTGTGACTGCTCTCATTTTGCGGGCAAAACCATCCCCCGACACTCATTAGAACTCCACTGTAAACCGCAGAAAATGTTACAAGGTGAGATCGTTTGCAATCTGATATGATGCTATAAAAACGTGCTCTGCAAGAAGTCCTGACTTCTACCCCAAAAATCTGGAGCTGTAAAAATAATGAGGTCAGGAGGGTCTGTAGTTCATAGCTGGTGGTCTGCGGGTCACACTTGTAAAAATGGAGAGTGGAGCTCCAGCAAGCTGATGAATTAACTTGGATTCGTACCAGCTTGGCAAAACCCTTTCACTCAACATTTGCCCTATCTGGGGGTGAGTACATTAAGAAATAGACATGCTGAGTTCTGGCTCTTTGTAGAAGACCCCGAAGGACAAGTGGAAAGACCTTCCCAACATTAAAAACTGCTGAAAATTCAAGTTATGAGCAAAATAATAATGTTTGACAAATAAAAAGGACTGCTATGTATCTACAGAAAAATACTGCAATGGAGTACTTAATGGCCAATAACAGAACAACGCTGCATGACGAGGCTATCCCTTCTCAAAGTTTTATATTGTGAATAAATGTGTATATAATCTTGTATCTCCATTAGGATGAAAAGATATGGTCATTTGCTGTTTGCACATTCCCCAGCTATGATCGAAACCTAAATGACAAAGTAGGACAAATGAATCAATGCAGCTGCTGCAACAGAAAACAAAAAAGGGTTATACTTCTTGCTCATGTGTTGGCCCAATTAGAAAATTGACCACTCAACAGAACATCCTCTTTGTTTCATGATTCTAATCATGCTTGATCTGCTCTCTAATCTTCCACTTCGAGGACAGAGCTGTGCTTGACTCCAGGCCTCACTGGGCCGGTAAACAGGCTCTTACTATGCAAAGCCGACACCGGACTTGCATGTTCACACCAAATCAACATACATAGGGCTGCACTGGCTTGGGGCTCCCAGTAGTCCACTTACAGTACCCAACAGAGCCCAACACGGTGTAATGAGTTCCCAGGGGAAGCCTCTGGACATAGAGCACTGCTGTCCTCACTGCATACCCTGTCACACTGACACAGATTACTCACCTACTTCTAGATACACTGCTACAGCACCACTACAGCACTTAGGGAATACATTATCAGTACCACATCACATTTTTGACAGAGATTTCTTTCTGAATATGCAAAGAGAATTTAGGGTGTTTTCTATTGGATCTATTTGATGATAAGGCCTACTGATGTTCCCTGACTTTTCCTATCGTGAAATTGGTGAAGACGTTCATGCCCCGCTCATGATGAATTGTATTAACTTTTGGGATCCCTTTTCATCCAGCGCCACCATCAGGACAACAGTTTCACACGTCCAATACTTGAGTTTATGTCCACCTGCATAACTAATGGCATTTCCTCCAGCCACAGCTGTACTCAATATATTAGAATGGTGAACATGATGAGCATTAAACCTGCAATTGTCATTGTTTAGCTCAAAGCACCACTGTGCCTAGGTACACAGGAAACGCTAGCTTGGCAGTAAACTCTGTTTTTCACAGAACCCTTTTTTCTACTTAACAAAATCAGTATCCCGAAACTTCATATGGCTTCTTAGATATGTATAGAACACAAACCAGCCATTAAAGGACTTTGCATAAAAAAACAGCAAAATAATGAGTACTATCAAGAAATATCTTATCAAAGAATAAGTACTTGACAGCTTTTGATATTATAAAGTTTAACGGTTCCATGACTGCGGCACCATGGTAAATATATGTAGCCTATTTTGAAAATATCATGAGAATCAGATATTCAATTTGATACAATCATTCATTGTATCAAAATTCAAAAAAAAAAAAAAATGCTGGTTCCAGCTTATCAAATCTGCTGCTCTGTTTTATATGAATTGAACTGAATGAGGTTTGGGGTTTGGGACTGCTGTTTGGATGAAACAAGCAATTTGGGGTGTGGGAAATTGAGATGGACAATTTCGTCAAACAAACTGGTAAATAGCACCAGCATCACAGCATCATAGAATGAGGCGTGTTTCACTTCTGTCCCGGTACGTCCTCTGTGTCCCCTGCCTGTCACATGTGTCCTCCCTCATCCTCGGTGCCCTTCACTTTCTTGTCCCAGGGGTCCCCTTCCAACCTTATCCATGCAGCCACACACAATACCCTTCATGGGACACAAAGCCAATGATACCGCGCTCCTCTGTTCCATTCTCTACATTTGTCACTTTTATTCTTACGTTCTTTGTTCGTCTCACCTCTGTATGCATGAGTTATCCCAAATTGAGCCCGCAATTGAAATGGAAATCATCCCTGTAACCCAGTGGCTTAAGGGCAATAACTTCTTACTCTTTAAGGCATAGCTGTCATGTTTGTTGCTCCTTGGAGAATCTTATGGTTCTGTTGCCTTGTTCACCAAGGTTTTCAACATAAACACTGAATTTAGAAGATATGTATGCTGTGATTCAACAGTGGCGTTATAAATCTGAGTGGGCATGCAAGAATCGGGACAATACGACTGGAAAATGAGTTTGAAGCTGACAGCAATGCACAGTGGGATTAGAATTATTCTCACAAAACATCCCCTTATTGGTTCTCTTTATTGGTTATGGTTTTCATGTGAGCATAATCTAAATTGATTAATTAAACATAGAAATTGCAATTGGAAAGCCGTATGAGGCAGAATAACAGTACATATCGCTGTCTTGGCACTGAATCCAATAGAAAGATGGAAAATTCACATGAAAAACACATTCACAAACAGCCTGGAGGGAAGGATAATGACACAAGTGGAAGATGTGTGGAAATGTTGTCGCTTGGACATGACAATAACCAGTTTTATTTGTCCTGAATGATAACATGTAAACACAAGACATTATGAAAGACGTGAAAAGCTTGCAAGTCCTGTAGCTGGCGGAAAATCACAATATGTCTGGGTAAAATGTTCCAGCTTTGTGAAAACAGCTTTGGTACCCAGAGAAAGGATAATGACAGACCAAACTATACCTGCGGGCAGGGACGTGTGCATAGTACATCGCCAGTGTCAGCCACTGACCTTATCCCTCCTGCTGGGAAAAGAAGCACTGAACATACGAGATAACGCTGACCTCACTGCAGGTTTGTCCTTCAGTATTAACTTTACTGATTAATTGTCCGTGCAGCGCGAGAAGCCATTGATCATGTTCACCCAGTGGCCCCAATGATGCAGTAGCCTGTTAAATAAGAAATAAACCTTGATTCTGATGATCAGCACCTCTTATCTTTGCATCCCCTCCTCCTCCTCTTGCATCCCCCATCAGAGGCTGCATGGAGGGAATCAATTCTAGCACTCCTCTATCTCTCCTCTGAACCGGTCACAGGTATCATAAAAAAAAAATGTGGTAAATAAATATGCACACTGCCAGAGAGCAGGCAAGTAAATGAATATTTCATGTAACCAAACACATTTCCAGAACATACTGGCTAGAATCTGCCTTTCTGGCTGTCATCGGTGACAAACATGAAAGAGGAAGGCTCAGGTACGGCAGCGCTGCACCACTCTCAACTCTGCCTGCAGCACAGGGAGCACGAGTCGTCACTGTAATTGCTTGTAGTGCTGGTGCCTGAGCTGAACCTCAATTAAGGACTGGGTACTTGCTAAGCTCCACACCTTCCCACCGCGTCTGCCAGCCACTCCGGGAAATACACACTAACGTCTCAACATAGCCGGGTAGCAGTACAACGTTTGCCATTATCACAATTTATGTTTACACTTTGTGTCCGTGGATCAGCATACCTGTTCACACAGCTGTAAAGATAGACTCTTCCTAGAGATCACTTTTTTGTAGCAGCAACACGTTCTAGATAGGGTGATAACAGGGCCGCTTAAATGGACAATTAGTCTGATACAGCGATTCACTCCTGCTCACTGTTGTCAGGATGCTTTTTCTAATCTCTAATTGCCATCTAAAATTCCAGATTCCATCCGACAGACTGAATTACAGCCCGAAATTACATTGCTGATGCTGATAAGAGATGCATCGACTACAGACAGTGCACAGATAAGACACAGACAAACATTTCTGAGTGGTTTAAATGCACAAATTTGCGCACAGAATGCATCAGATACTAAACCTTTTAAATCAAATATGGGTAATTCAGGTTCCTGTCTTTCCCTGTTCAACTTGCACCCACATATCACTGAGGCTGGCGGCCTCAGCCACACTGAATCGAGATACATTCATCTTTCAGTGTGCACTGCTAAAGGCCAGGTGTATACAGCGTGGGTACAAAGAAAGGGGCTCTCTGTGTGTCTCCTTTTTCACTCTCAACCCCTACCCTACCTATCATGTATACAGAACAATAGATTGCACCTACATACTGTGAGTGCAAACATGTCTCGTGCAAGTCAAACACAAACTCATATGAACGGGTAAAGAGAGAATCAAGGCCTGCTTCTATCTCTCTCATCTTTAATGCACTTTGTGCCTCGGAACGTATTGCCAGTTTGTGATGTTTGTGCAGGAGATGAAAACAACCCAGCAAGGTGTAGGCTCAGCTGGTTTTATCATTTGTCTGTGTGACTGAGTTTCATTCTGTGTGCGGCAAAGAGCCAGATACCATACTGGGTAATGTCTCATTGATGTGCAGGTGGAGGTTTGTCTGGCGCTGTCCCTGCTAGTTTTAAGAGTGCTGTGGTTAACCCTTTAGGAAACCGCGTCTTGATCCAGGGTTTCTAAATAATTATCGACTTGTCTCTAACCTTCCAGTGTTTTCAAAGTTAGTAGAAAGACTTGTGTCTCAGCGTATCTAACATTAATCTTTTTGAACATTTAAATTCTGCTTTCAGGGCCTGTCAATCCACTGCAACTAGACTTTTTCTGATCACCTGCCTACTATGGATTCAGATTCCAGCTCTGTGCTTCTATTACTGGGTCTCGGTGCAGTGTTTGACACCATAGTTAAAGTCTAACTTATCTGAAAGTGTCTTTAGTAATGCTACATCCAACTTTTCTGGTTTGAAATATGCAGTACCTCTGGGCTCTGTTCTTGTTCCTATGCTTTTCACTCGTTCACCTCTCAGCCAAATGATATGCAGCCAGGGAATTAATTTCTACTGCTACGCTGATGACAACTGTGGGATTTGTCAAAGTTTCACAGACAAGAATCTTCTTCAAACTTGTTTGATCCTCTCTATCGATCAGCACTTTAAGAAATCGCCTTTTCAAACCAGTCTTAACTCTTTCAAGTTAAAAAGAACTCAGCAAGTTGCAAGGCCTTTTCCTATCATGACCCCCTTCCTCTGGAGTAACCTCCCTGCTGACATCAGACACTGCTGAGGCCTTCAAATTATAACTTCAAACTCATCTTTTCACCTTAACTTTTAATTAGCTGCTTATTATTTGACTACTTCAAGACTTGTACCTGTTACCATTATCCTTCTGGCGTGTCGGTCTCAGTCTCAATGAATCTATTAAGCCAAGAATTTATAATCCATGTTTGTCCTGCCAATGGGAATACTGAATACCCTCTGTTTGTTGTCCCAAAAGCACAGCAGCATCCTCTCTGTCTGTCTTTCTCTCTCTCCCTATATTCTCCTTGCCCTCCCTTTTCACTCAGGTGTCTTTGTGCAGGACCATCAGCCTCTCTCTCTCACCTGGCTGTCAGTGCCCCATTCCAGATGTTTCGATCTGGACCTTCATTCTCCAGGGGATTCAGCCTATTGTCTTGACTCTCACTCTCCCTTGTGTGTACATTGTCCTTGTCTCTCACTCCCTCTGTGTGTTTGTTTACTTTCTCCTATCTGTGTGAATGGGGTGCTTGAGCTTTGCCTCTAGTGTTTTTGTCTGTTCTCTTTTCAGCTCTCCATGGTAGAGAGGAGGAGGTTGTGT